>JAWDGP010005352.1:1172500-1267500 GCA_033675545.1 Elysia crispata | reverse complement strand
CATTGTCTCAGACTCTAGCGATATTTGACTGCCACTATATGCTTTCTAAATTAAAGTTATACCTTTCATCAAATGTGCATCTTTCTAAGATCGGCTAGAAATTTGGATGGTTTGTTTTTGTCCTGCAAAAATATGAACTTGATAGTTCTTAGCGATTCAACTTCTTTAGTATATTCAAGCTATTACATGAAAGTCATCTGCAGGTTCCTGAAGCATTTTCTTCTTTGAAGTAGATGTGGATGTGCTCATTGGTTTAGTGCCTGGTCTTGTTCCCTTTGGCAGGGCGATGGGTGCCGTATCGAGGTGCGGGTTCGATTCCTTTCCGATTTCCACCTCCTCTTATTTGTCAGTCTTGAGCTAGAGCTAGGTTTGGGGGGTTAATTTTTCTCTATACTAGTAAACAAATTCTTAACTCCATCCTGAATTGTTGGTGCATATATATCGGTCTTTTAGTAATAAAGTATTATTTTCGGACTGAGTTCAGAAATTTGGTCTTTTAGGCTTTAAAGCTTAAATTGGGTCGGAATGTTCAATGAAAAAAAAAAAAAAAATTGCCTTACATTTTTGGGAGGAAAAAAGGGAGGGAAGAGTGGGCACAAAAGCTAAATCAGTTATTTCTTTTTATGACGTGATATTTTCTACACAAATATCACCTTTGTTAATTGACATATGGAGCGTGCCAAAACAACCACGGTTTTTGTTTGCAAGTATTTTTTTTTAATTTAAACCCTTTTCAACCTTACGAAATACACAAAAATCTTGTGAATTAAGGATTGTGCTGTCAGTAAAGTTGTCACGATGAGGGAGAAGGAATCTACTAGCGTTTTAACAGCAAAGGGGGGGGGGGGGGGTTCAGTCCTTTCTCTTTCTCTCTCTTCTCTCTCTCTCTCTCTCTCTCTCTCTCTCTCTCTCTCTCTCTCTCTCTCTCTCTCTCTCTCTCTCTCTCTCTCTCTCTCTCTCTCTCTCTCTCTCTCTCTCTCTCTCTCTCTCTCTCTCTCTCTCTCTCTCTCTCTCTCTCTCTCTCTCTCTCTCTTTCTTTCTTTCTTTCTTTGTCTCGTTCTTTCTGTTTTATTTTTTTTTTTATGCTAACAATCAACAACGGGTTAACTACGAGGATCTTCCCTCCTCATATCAATGTCGTCCGTGTGATAACTATATTTTTTAATTTTATGTTGTTTTTTTTGTATTGAGTTAAACTTTGGTTGGTTTTTTCGGAAAGAAAAAAATAAATAAATGTAAAACCAAGATGGCTCAGCGCGTGTCATGTAGAAAATTTGGAAAATGACATGTGCTATATGCGCAAAATGATTTTTGAGATGCATGTAGCGTGTGATTATAGGTTATTTCGTCCTCGTAAATCACCAAGATAAAATCTTTTGCTTACTTAAAAGTTGCGAAATATTCCTTTGCAAAATTCCTTGACTTCAAAATTAATGGTTTTGCCAAGTTACAAAAAACTTCGAATAGAGTTGGTATTATAAAGCAGAGGGAGTCAGACTTTAGGTCTAACTTTTATAAAGTAAGCGGCCACAAAAGTTAAAGTTAGGTGTTTCTACGCATCAGGGCAATCCTTTGAACACTAGTGTTCACCGCATTGATTGATACGTCACATTAGGACTCTGAGCTTCAAAAGTTTTTTTACGGATAGCCCTTTTTTCTGTATTACCGAGGGTAGTCGTGAAGAAGCAACTTTGCACAATATTAGATGAAATTTTTAAAATCGTTATGCAAAATAAAATCACATATTATTTACCTCAAATCGTCTTTACACGCATCACGTTTTAAGATTTTATTGAAGCGCCAGACATTTAGGGAAGGAATACTTTTCATGTAAAGCCTTATTTCAATTATGTTTTATGGCGACTAACCATAGTGAGGGGAAAAATGTCATACATTGGCAAAGATGGATGTGTGGAAACATTTCAAAATCAATTCAGTTTGCAAAAGTGATTCCCGGGCAGTAAGCTTCTATTCATAGAAATTTATAGGGTACGCAAATCCTATTTAACTTTTTCCCCTTTTCTTCATCAAATTACCAGAATTTATACAAGCATACAGACAGACTAACAAACTAACAGACTGCCACCATGATACTATGCCTGACCCTAGCTCTCCACGGCCTGTTGGCTGGAAGCTGTGCCGCAGGAGAAAGTAAGTAGATAACAACAGGTGAGATGAACTCTCTTAGATAATCATAAAAACAAGAATCAAACACCTCTTTGATTGGATCAAAAGAAAGAATTTAGTCTAATTGAATACTTCGCGTGTATCGGTGATGTTAAAATATATAAAAAAAAAAAAAACGTTAATGTGCTTTACAGATTTTAATCTCAACCTTTTCTAAATCTCCCCAGCTTGTAAATCTGACGATGTAACAGCAGATATCCTCTTTCTTGTGGACGTGTCCTTCTACTTTCGAAATAGCGATTTGGAAACACACATTCCGAATTTTGTGAAGTCATTTATGGGCTCATCTATTTTCAGTCTGGAAAAAGTGAGGGTCAGATTTTATCCTTACAGCAGTAGCTCTTTTGTAGATTTACACCGATTTTTGGACAGGCAGGATCTAGTGGAGAAAATAGATTCCCTGCGATATATTGGAGGGTAAGCAGAAACATAATTGAAAAATTTTTGAAATATTTTTTTTTTAGAGAACGAAAGTGTAATACTTTAATCAGTAATTATGCCATCATTGAATTATCCCAGTCTGATCATTGCTTTTAGAACTATACATTGGGAGGAAAGGGAAATAAAGTGACCTAACTTTTTTACACACATTTTATTGTCCAAAACTTCGGCAAACCAGCCCCTAGACTAATTATTGTAAAGCTTTCTACATATTCAAGGACACCAATCATTTAGGAAGATCATTTCATTTTACCTAAGAGGATCATGGCTAAAAACAGCGGGCACTTAGAAACTTATATTTCTCAAAACAGAGATCCAACTCTTCATAAAGGCCTGCAAATCGCAGATGTTAGTTTCAACCAAATGTGGAGTGACAGAGAAGACGCACCGAACTTTTTGATTCTTATCTCAGGCGGTAGATCCAGTCATCCTCGAAAAACACAAGTAAGAATCACTGCGTTAGAGGTTTCTCTACTACTCACTCTATTACTTTGTGTCTCGGGCGGAAAATCCAGGTATCCTTATCTAACAAAGGTAAGAATCATTGTGTTGAAGATATCTGTACTACCCATCCCTCACTCTATTACTTTGTGTCTCTCTCCCTCCTCCCAAATCTCTTTTTCTGCCGTTGTCTCTTTCCTGGATGTGCTGATCTCTATCTTTCATTGTTCAAACAAACTAGCTTGAATCTCTGATACCAACACAAATTAGCTTTCTTTAAACCCCTTATCAACGAAGCCATGCCCTATGCCATCACCATACCTAGCTATTGCACTGAACCTTGAATCATTATGTGCATTGCCCATCCCCCAAACAATCACTTAAGGCGTTTATGCTGAGTTCTCCCAGTTTTATGTATAACCTATCAACGACGTTATTTAGTAAGTTTTGAGCCAAGGCGCATTTAAAGCAATACGTTCACACCTTAAAAATTTTTTTTTTCTTTTTTTTGTTTTGTTTTGTTTAACCCGTCCTTATAATGTTCTGCCAGATACTTTTTAGCCTTTGATTATACTCTCTACAGACACAGATCTACCATTTTGGTACCTTTCTAATTACCAAGTTGTCATTCATGTATGGTGTTTTTGCTTTATTCTAACTCTAAACTGTCTCTAACCAACTGTTTATCCATTTTTTTACATATCAGGAGATGTTAGCTCGCCTCTCCAAGAAACGTGTCACGATCTACGCCATCGGAGTTGGAGCCTCGGCTCACACGAAAGAACTAAAGACCATTGCCTCATCGCCAAGTCATAAATTTTACGTTGAAAAAGCGAAGGATTTGAGCTCCATCAAGAGCAAGCTATTGATGCATATGTACGAAAGTACGTTTAGCTCCCAAATCATTTTCTGTCTGAGACCAGTATAGAGACATTGACTTTTAAGGATTTTAGTAGGCGAAGTGACCAGGAAAAAAAAAGATTTTGTACCTCAAGAGCTGTCTTTGAGTTCCAAAATTAATTTGATGATATTCTCAGAATATACGTTTTTGTTTGCTCATTTACATACAATTTAATATGTGAGTAGGTTTCAGAGAATAAAATAATTCAAATGAAAATAGTCTCAGCAGTTTTAGATGAATCAACGTCATATATATATATATATATATATATATATATATATATATATATATATATATATATATATATATCAGGCACCTTACTGGGACTTCTGTTAATCTTAGATTTTTTTTTTTAACTTTGCATTTACCTGGTGTTATATAGCTTTCAAACTTGAAGAATTTTAAGGAATTCGTACACAGTTTTATAAAAGAGTTGTTTTGTTTAATTACTGTCGCTGTTAACTTTTCACAATACACCGCACTGTAATCAGATGTTAAGTAACTGACTTGTGTTGACTTACAATCTAGTTGAAACAATAGCGTAACTGTATATGTAACCGTATTCCGTAAAGTTGGTAATAATCTGTGGCATGATAACAAAAAGTTAGTTGGAAAAGAGGTGAGGTGTTAACAACGGTTGAGATGATATTAAGACCATTGTAAGTTGATAATATCGTGTGAGTTGATATAACAAGAGAGGCTGTAACAACAGGTGCGTTGGTAATAAGAAGAATATTGGGAATTCCATGTGAGATAATAATAACAGCTGAGTTGGTTTCTACTCTTAGGGGACGTAAAGAAAACTTTTGTTTTTAATTAACATTCTGTTTTATCAGAGGAAAATGAAATGACTGCAAAATACTAAAGGAAAACCATTTTTAAAGTCTTTGGAATGGGTTTGTTTTTTTTTTTGGTTCCAAATGACAAAAAGAAAATAGTTCGGGATCAATAATTAGAAATCGCCTTTATGTACTTTAAATTTCAATTTCAAAACAGAATTATTCTTCACTCGTGCAAAGAACTTATATGTTAGGATTTATCATGGGGACTTGACGCTATTAAAATATTAACATACAATATGTTTTCGCTTTCAATGGACGAGATGGAAACAAAACTTCTCCATAATTTTATAAATCTTTTCTCTTTCCCTCCCTCCAACTCTCCTCAGCTCAAAGAATGCAAATCTAAGACATCAATTCTATTTTAAAGCTATAAACGGTAAAAAAAAAAAGGAAAAATAATTGTTTCACGCGTCTCGTCAAGTTTTTTTTTTTAATTGGATTTAGAGAGAGTGCTCCTCTCTCCCCTTATTCCACCTTTTCCTGTGATGAAAAAAATTATAACATTTATTCTTTTTTAAATTGTTATTCACAGAAAAATAATATTAAAAAGCGTATTCTTTTTTTGTTACCCTTACCTTTGCTTTTTTAACTCTCTTAGATACTCATAAAAACACGACTTACACGCCTCGTTTTTGGATCAAAGTAAAGAATTCAATCGAATCATTTGCATGCATGGGGTGATTTAAAAAAACAAAAACGGTAATGTGTTCTACAGATTTCAAACTCAACCTTTCCCTAAATTTCCCCAGCTTATAATGCATCTGTGCAATCAGATGTCTTCTTTCTTTTGGACGCGTCCAACATGGTTTCAAGGCTTGATTTTTTCGAGATCAAGTACTTTGCGAAGTCATTTGTGGACTCATTTGTTTACAGTCCGTACAACCTGAGGGTCGGAGTTTTTGCCTACAGTGAGAGGACTTTTCCGGTTGAAAATTTGAAACTTGGGTATCATTCAGATCTAAATTTCGATTTCAAAATCTTTCGATATATTCAAGGGTAAGTAGAAACGTAATTGAATAAAATAAGAAAAAACTTTGAAATATGTTTTTCAGAGAACGAAAGTGTCATACTATAATTAGTTACTCTACGCTCATTAAATTCTTTTCAATCTGATCATTGCCTTTACAACTATTCATCGGGAGAAAGTGGAAATAAAGTGACCTGGACTGTTTTTATACATATTTTATTGTCCAAAACTGCAATAAACCAACCACTAGACTAATTATTATAAAACTTTCTACATATTCAAGGACATCAATCATTTAGGATGATCATTTCATTCTGTCTAAGAGGAACATGGCTAAAAACAGCAGGTACTTCAAAACTTATATTTCTCGAAACAGAGCTCCAACTCTTCCTATTGGCCTGGATATCGCAAAGTCGACTTTCACCCGCCAGGGGGGTGACAAAAAAACCGCACCGAACTTTGTGATTATTATCTCAAGCGGTAGTTTTGCAGATGTGTATAAATCAGTGGTAATTATCACTGGGAGGTTTCTCTACCACCCAATTCCTCCCTCTAAAACTTTGTATCTCTCTCACTCCTCCGTCTCCTTTTCTGCCTTTGTCTCTTTTATAAATGTGATGGTCTTTATCTTTTTTCTGTTTATTTGTGCTTATCTCCGTTCAGTTTTAGATACTTATGTGTATTTCATTTTAATATTAAAGAGTAAAGATTAGTCATAAAAATCAACAGTTTCATTTTCTTTTTATAATATTTTTTATGTAAATATTATATCTCTGACAAATCGCTTACTGTTTCTCTATATTAAAGAGCATTCAAATTTTATAAATGAAGGGATAAAAATATTCAACATTTACAAATTCTACAACCTTACTTCTTATAACTCTTCTTCATATAACTTTATCTCTCACCTTCTACTTCCTCTTCTCTCTCTCTTTCTCTCGCTCTCTCTATTTCTCTATCTCTCTTCCTAGATGCTCGTCTATCCCTGTGATTTCATCGTTACCTCTCTCTCTCTCACTCTCTCTCTCTCTCTCTCTCTCTCTCTCTCTCTCTCTCTCTCTCTCTCTCTCTCTCTCTCTCTCTCTCTCTCTCTCTCTCTCTTTCATGGTGAGAAGAGAGGGTAAGAAAGAAGGTTCGTCTATTACTGTAAAAAAATTAACTCTTGTATAAAGATCTTTCCTTTAATGTTTGTGTATGGAAAATTTTTGACAACTCTAAAAATGAAAAAAAAAAAAGTATCATTCCTCTTTTCTATAACTTTTACCCCTACCTTTATAAAAGAGACTTTCCGCCTATTCAGTCCTCGTCTACATAATATGAACTAAATCAAATCACATTTTTATTTGTTTAAACAAACTAGCTTGAATCTCTAATACCAACATAAATTAGCTTTCTTTAAATCCCTTATCAACAAAGCCACGCCCTATGCCATCACCATACCTAGCTATTGCACTGAACCTTGAATCATTATGTCCATTGCCCATCCCCCAAACAATCACTTAACGCGTTCATGCTGGACTCTCCCAATTGTATGCAGAACCTATCAACGACGTTTTCGTTTGTAATATTTTTTAAACAAAGCCGCATTTAACGCAATATGTTTACGCGTCAAAATATTTGTGCGGTTTGGTTTTTTTTTTTCATTTTGTTTTGTCCCGTCGATATAATGTTGTCCGTGTTAGTTTTTAGCCTTTGTAATTTACTCTTTACAGACACAGTTGCGCCATTTTGGTTGCTTTCTTATTACCAACTTGTCCTTCACAAATGGTGTTTTGACTTTTTCCTAACTGTACTCTCTCTCCGCCCAACTGCCCTACGCTATTTTATTATCAGAAGAACTTGGGTGACCTCTCCAAGAAAGCTGTCAGGACCTACTTTATTGCAGTTGGACCCGATGTTATCATGTATAGAGTCCGTCTCATCCGATTTTATCTCAGACGTATTTTTCATGTTCAAAAAGCACAGGCCTTGAGCTCCATCAAGGACGAGCTGGTGAGAAATATCTGCGCAGGTATGTTTAGCTTCCACACGATTTCCTGTTTGAGACCAGTATAGAGACATAGACTTGAAAGATTTTAATGGACTAAGTCACTAGAAAGAAAAAACCAACCATTTTCTATCCCATCAGCCGTTGTTTGAGTTCCAAAATTAATGTGTGGGTATTCTAAGAAAATACGTTTTGAATTGCACATCATCATATTACTTCATAGGTGAGAAGTTTTCAGAATACAAAATAATTGATATAAAATTAGTATAAGCAGTTTTAGATGGTTCAACGTTATACATATCTCTCAGATATTTTACTAGGACTTATGTTAATGTTAATCTCAGATTTTTTTTTAATTTCAATTTTTTTCCTGGCGTTATCTAGCTTTTATACGTGAAGAAGTTATCAGGAAATCTTGCACAGTTATGTACGAAAAAAATTTTTTTTAAATTTTTTTAGCTATTTACTTTTCACAATACACCGCACTGTGATCACATGTTAGGTAACTGAACTGTGCTCCTTTATAGTCTAGTTTGCAATAATAGCGTAACTGTATGGGAAATCTTATTCCCTAAAAGATCATCTCCCTTTTTAAGAAATACTTTTCATAGATTATATTTTTCATCTGTGATAACGCACACATTTTGGTATCTAAACGCAACATCATTTTTTTAGTTTTTTCTGAATCTTCTGAGCAGCAAAACTTCAATTTAGTTTACCGTTTTTTTTCTCTTTTGTTTGTTTTTGTTTTGTTTCTTTTTTAATTGAACTATTCTTAAAGTAACGAATATAAATTCAAAGCATAACACTATTTTTTCTTTCCTCCAGATATTAAGCGTGCCTCATAAATTACTCAATAGGAAGCCAGCGTAAGTAAAATTTGATTAGTTTCTTCTCTCAATAGAAAGGAATTTTTTTTTTATTATCACTTATTTGCCAACTGGAATTAACATCATCGCAAAATATGCTTTTCAGTCAAATGGCATCTTTCTTAGATCCGTTAGAGGCTAGTTTGTTTATGTCCTGTAAAAAATATGGACTTGATCGTTCTTAGCGATTCAACCTCTTAGTCTATTCAAGCCAGCATGAAAGTCACTGTTCCTGAAGCATCTATTTTTGTAGATGCGGATAGCTCAGTGGTTAAGTGCCTGGTCTTGTCTCGGCAAGGCGATGGGTGCCGCATCGAGGCATCTGCCTTGCTAAAACAGACATATTATTGGTTATATTCTTCATCTGACAATTTTTGATCACGCATATATTTTGAAATACATACATAATGCAAATATCATTTTTTATATTCCAGATAGTTTTCATGATATATGGGTTTTTAATTGAAAATTATTAAAGTGAAAATTACTTAAACAAAGCATGTACATTTTCCTGAACCTTCTGATCAGGACAAATTTTATTGGGTGTCCTGTCTGTATACATTACCTACCAGTTGTAAGCAGTTTGCTATTGACACAGGAGATTGAGGGTTGGATATGCATGAAGGTTTTGTAGGAGGAAATTTTACAAAAATTATTTCACACCTTATACAGACATAAAATAAATAAGGGCTAAAATATCAATAGAACCATTCGTATATCATGCTATGGCAAACTGGAAATTCTAACGTTGTGTTCTTGTGAGTGAAGAATAAAACTTTTGTTTTTGAAGACGTCTTTTGCAAAACTTCTATGTTGAAGCATTTCTCTATCTGAGTGTTTCTCTTTTCCTTTATTTATTTCTCTTTCACCTTTCTTCAGTACTTGTCTCTAATCACATCTTTCTACCTCACAATTGAAAATGATCCGCTTCCGCATTGCTTCGAAACTGGCGCATAATAAATACTTATGATCCTTCAATTTTAGGTAACAATCATATACCTTATTAAGTTACTATCGAATAAATATTAAGGGATGCCAAGTGTTTGAATGTTCGCCAAAGTTATTTGTAACTATTTTTAATATTAAATTCTTAAACATAAATTTTGTGATACTTTCCAAAACCATTTTCTATTGCTTTCACAGAGTGGAATGTGACCAACAGTAAAGTTTGAAAACCGCGCCACAGCATGAGAAACATTATTTTTTTTTTTTTAAATTGGCGCAATTTCAATGTCTCTGCACAATTATTTCAAATTTTACGTTTTCTTGATAAAAATTTTCAATTTGTTTTGGTGAAAATCAATGAAACTATTCCAATCTGTTATTTTTTTTCTGCAATCATTTTTTGACATTTCTAAATTTCTACACGGTCATTTTTTTTTAATTAACATTTCAGTGTACCTTAAGCAGTCTTTTTAATTTTTCATTTGTTTATTTTCAGCTTTGAAAAAAAAAATTTAAAAAAATAAGATCTATCTGCAAAGAATCAGATTGGCTTTCTGATTTATCTATACACTGGCTCGACATACCTCCTGTCTTATAGTTGATAAAAAGTCCTTGTCATCAAGAACCAATAATACAACAAAACAGTTAAATCTGTATTTTTATAATGTACTTCATGCTTATATAAACTATTACTTAATAAAAGAATAAACTGAAATGAATATTTGAAAAAGATCTTAAAAATATAAATTGCTGCTTTAGAGTTTGGCGAACTATTTCTGTTCGCCTTTCCATGTTGATAATCTTTTATGTCCAGCAGTAAGTGCCTAAAGGTGCATTGCCTTGCGATAATTTATAGTTTGGCATTTATTTTGACCTCCATGATAATGGAAGAGAGAAAGAGTGAGTGAGAGAGAGGGAGAGAGAGAGAGAGAAAGAGAGAGAGAGAGAGAAAGAGAGAGAGAGAGAAGGAGTTAAATGACGTTTTAGACAAACGGTAAATCTTGAACTTTGACTGTTAACATTACAAATTTAAAGATGAAAAGCCCACTCTGCGAACGGGATCGTGTGTCATTTTCTCGGAGCTTAGGTTTGCGTGTATTAAATAGGGTAATAATTAGTCTTTATACCTATACTTTAACCTACATGTATACTATATATATATATATATGGTAACGAATAATAAGCACCCATTGCGGTACCCTTTGCTGTAATATATAGCTAAACAAGCATGTAAGTATGCTTTTAAGACGTGCTAACTTGTAAAGAAGAATGGGCCTCTGTAGATACACAGTCTCAACATAAAAACACTCGCATATATGTATAAAAATAACTCTGTAATTATAATTTACATCAATATGTTTCAATGCCATGCTGAGTCAACATGAGAGGAGTTGCGTATAGAGTTAGAACGTCCGCTCTGACATTCGCAGAGGTCTTCGGTGGGTCGAAACCCCGCACCAACGGTAGGTGTGTTTCGTGCTCTATTTTAAGTTTTGCCATGTCCGACGGAAAGAGGCTGGTAGGGAGGGGGGAGATTAATTTCAATATGCAAAATGTCCTGAGATAACCGTGAAGTGGAAGCTGTAGATGGAACAAACTATACGCTCAGAGAACAAGAATAAAAACAAGAGGAAAAAAAAGTTAATGTTCAAAGGATTTTTATCGGAGATCAACCAAAGCTACATAAAGTTGAAACGCTTTATTTGATCGTAAGGTTGTTTATATTGGTGACATGCCTGATCTACCTATTTACTTATACGAGGTTGTGAGTTCCTTTCCGACTTTCGAGCCCTGAGCTATTGTGTTACGTGTTCAATGCCAAACACTGCTGGATTTTATCTCGCCACAAAATCGTGTTTTCTACATTTTATAAAATGATTTCTCAGTTTCAATTCCCTTTACATTAAGTTAATTTTGTTGTCACTCGTTTAACGTAGTGCATTGCGAGTTCTGCTGGCGTATGTTTAAGAGCAAAGAAATAAATTTTTGTACACGCTGCTTGGCTCACGTTGAAGATTTTTGTTTTCTTTTCCAACTATTTGACATGATTAACCTGAATTGACTCAAAACCAACAGATAAATATTCTCTGCATCTTACATTGAAACACGTTCATATCTAATATACACCATGAAAGCTTAAAAAGATTTCAAAATAATGATAACTTCAAAAAAAAAATGCGCATTTTTATGTCAAAAAGAACATTTAAATTGGCTCTTTAAACCTGTGTCTTAATCCGGCTATTTGACCTTTTCATATTAAAGTAAAAACCACAAATAAAAAGCAAGCGAACGTCTGAATATGTTATTGTGATAATGTATTGAATTTTATTTCAATTTATCAATCAACTGATGTTGTAAACATAAACTTAAGGCGTATATATATATATATATATATATATATATATATATACAATATCTCATTCTTTCACTTTTTCGTTTTTTTCTTTTTTTTTTTGTTTTTGTTCTTTTTTTTTTTGTACATTTTTTTTCTTGTTGTCTATCATCACCCTGCTCCCCTGCTCTCTTTCCCTCTCTCTCTCTCTCTCTCTCTCTCTCTCTCTCTCTCTCTCTCTCTCTCTCTCTCTCTCTCTCTCTCTCTCTCTCAGCATAGATATTTACAGTAAGAATAATGTAAAACAGTACTCTCTCTCTCTGTCTCTCCCTCTCTCTCTCTCTCTGTCTCTCTCTCTCAGCATAGATATTTACAGTAAGAATAATGTAAAACAGTACTCTCTCTCTCTCTCTGTGTCTCTCTCTCTCTCAGCATAGATATTTACAGTAAGAATAATGTAAAACAATACTCTCTCTGTCTGTCTCTCCCTCTCTTCCTCTCCCTTTCTCTCAGTAATGCGAGGTAAGCAGTTGGAAGACCCAGCGCAATCAAGGCGGTTGCCACGGTGGCCAGCCCTGCTAATTACTAAGTCTGTAGCCTCAGATTTTATTTCTTTGCTGCAATATTTTGTTTATTATTTTTATTGGTAAAGTTATGACATTTTTATACAGGCAAAACAAAACAACAAAACAAAACAAAACAAAAACAAAAATCCAAAAAGCAAAAAAAAAAAAAACTTATTTTTTTCGATTAATCACAATAACACATCTCTCCGCCTTTGGGAAGTATGGCCAAGAAGTTGTACCGCAAACTCCGTTGTCAAAACACGTGTATGTATGTGGAAAAAAAAAAGTAAAAAAAAAAGATATTTTTAAAGCAATAAAACAAAAATATGCTTCAATTTTTTTATTCGGTGAGAAAATAAAATTATATTAATGACAAAATACAAAAGGAAAAAACATAACAAATTTTCTCTTATTTGTTTTGATTATCATCCTAGAAAAAGGTAAACGCAAAAAAATGGAAATTTCGTTTAATTTTTTAAATTTCTTACTAAATTTACAACACCACTGCATATAGGTATGGTTTGAATTACTTCTAATGCAGTAATTTCATGTAATGGAATTTTGGATAAATCCTTAAAACGCACTTATTGTTGAAAGAGGTAGTGCTTCTAATTCAAAATTCGCCAATCCTTCAAATTAAACTAGATTGAGTAATAATAACCTTTGTCTGGTAGGATAGCAAATATCACACAACACTCCTCCAAATTATTTTTTCAGGAAGCTGGAATTTAGAAAACGAAAAAGTAAAAAGTGGGAATGCATTGTTTCAAAACAGCTACACAAGAGCAACAAAAAGTTCTGTTGAAAGAGGAACGCTCTGCCGTTATGACACGACTAAGACGGACCTTAAAAATATCTGAAATTGTCTGGACGAGTTGAGTTTTTTCATGGGTTGGAGACACTTCTTTCGAAACATGTGTTCATTTTTCTAATTGTAATATCATTTTTAATAATAAAAAATATTCATTAGGTCAAATTGTTATGTAAAAAACTTCTAGTGACAAAAATATTATCCTATTTCGTAAAAGTGTTTCGGTGCAAGGCTGCCACCACCTGTTTTCTAGTTCAAGGTCGACTTTGCCTCGGTGTCGTTTGTGTAGTGAATAGTGCTGAACATATATGTCAGATCACCTAAGTTCAAAGACCGTGCTTTCTTGAAGGTAAAACTTACATTTAAACTGGAAACTTCCTTAAACTTTTAATTTATATTTAATGACGATACTTGCAGAGTTTTTCGTTCAAATGCAGATGACACTGCGCAGAAAATATTGCAAAGTCTTTCTACTGTTCATATTGAACTAAACATTTCTTGAAAAAAAATTGAACAGTGAGTCGGATTTCAAACGAAGTATCAAAGATTTTGGCTTATTTCTTAACAGGCATGACTGAGCCAACCAGATTTAAGGTGAGTAAAAACTTCTTTAAGAAATAGGTCTCAATGCATGAAAGCAAAAAAAAAATTGGAAGCGCTTTTCTCAAATAAAATACTGCAAAGTTGATAAATTATCTTCGGTAAATTACAAACACTTAGCAATAATTACTTTTGGCAAGTTCTTAAATACATTTTAAACTGCCAAAGCTATCTTTCTTTGTCTACTGATTTTTGGGACTGACAAAGAGGTTTGACCAACAATAGGGTCGTCATTAGGTTTATATTTTAAACTTGGTAATTTTTTTTCATGATCTGCCTGTCTGCTTTGCTGACATTGTCCCCGAATGAAGAACTTCAAACAATTCCAGGATACCATCTCTAATTTAATTGGAACTTTTAATGCTATATCTTCTAAACTGAGCTGGTAGTCTGTTAAGCAGTTACCGGTATAGAATTTAAGTTTAACATTTTCAAAAGTATTAAAAAAAATAAACCCTTCAACTGTCTTCTTTAGAACGTATTTTCTCTCACGTTCATTGTTTAAATGAATAAATAGAGTTAATATTAATTCCCTTTATCAATCTACCTCGTATGTTTAATCATGTTTCTTTCATTTCAATTTTGCCTTATGTACAGTTATTACAGAGTCATAGCAAAAAATGTCTGTTTTCTTCCACTTTAAATTTTACATAACCATTCAACATGTCTAAACCTCGGTAGTGTTTGCTCCAGATAACTATTTTTCCAGCATACGTGTAGCACGTAATGAAAAATCAAATTAACTTACGTAACTTTGTATGACATGCGGGCGGTATACTATTGCCATGTTATACAAAGGAAATCTGATAGTATAGCATTGTCATTAGATATTGTCTATTATGATCTCAGCCGTATTCGGTCAGAGAACCTGTTTTGATTAGTACAGTCATTTACATTGATAAGTTTATGAATGTGTTTTGACTAATCCTTAAGAAAACTCTTTATGAAAGGAAGGCGTGAAAATTATGTGATTATGATCATAAATGTGTTGTGGTTGGTCTCTTTCTATTCTTCTATGAACTAAGTTGCATAAACAAAATATTTTAGAATCAGACTACTCAAACTGATTTCCGGATGTGTAAACAACAGAAGACAAGTTGTCCATAATAATATTTCCGTTCTACACCACGGGAACAGAATGATATGAACTGCTTATAAACCTTGCGATTACAATTGTACAAAATTTAAACCAATCAATAAATCAAAGAGTGACTTCAGAAGCTATAATAATTTACATGACTCTTATTGTGGGTTTTAAAACTCTTATCAATGTGATTCTAACTAAATAAAAAGGTCAAAAAGAAAAAAAAAAAAAAGACGCACAAATCAGTACCTGTGCGCACTAAAACTTTGGCTGCCTTAAAATTGGATATCTCAGGCGATATTTACTACATAATACGATAATAGTTATAGTCGGATCTGGCCGAAGGCCGTTTAGTTTGCTCCAATTTTTGCACTTCGGACTTTTTTTTCTCAGTCCAATTTATCTAAACTTGATGAGATCAAAAAAGAATAATACTATTTTTAACAAGGAGAGGGAAGCATACAATGGTGCGAAGGAATTTGATTTGTATGTGATCATTAGGCCTACGACAATCTTGTTTGGCAAATGATCGAGGGAGGACTTTCCGGCTTCGGCATACGACCGACGGCATACACATTATACACCAAACATAATGTGAGATCGGCGACATACCCATTGTGCACCAACATATATGAGACTGGCGACATACCCAGTGTACACTAACATATGTGAGACCGACGACATTCACATTATACACCAAACATAATGTGAGACTGTCGGCATATACATTATACACCAAACATAATGTGAGACTGTCGACATACACATTATGCACCAACATATGTGAAACCGGTGACATACTCGATTTTGTACTGGTTGGGTTTTGGATAAGCCAAAGGTGATGTTCAGACCGCGATGGCGAATTGGGCAAGCCGTTTAGATTCAAGAAAGAAAGAAAAAAAGAGAGAGAACGAAGGAGAAAGAGAAAGAAAGAGAGAGAGAGAGAGAGAGAGAGAGAGAGAGAGAGAGAGAGAGAGAGAGAGAGAGAGAGAGAGAGAGTTGTTAATCTGGTGCTAAACTCGAACGATTTGCAGCATGTTGAAATGTTAAAAACTGAAACAATGAATCCCTTCTCTAAATTTATATATTTAAGCATAAATCAGAATCAAATGTCAAGAAATGAAATTAACTTTAACTATACAGCGCAAATGCTAAAGGATTATGCGGGTTTATTCCATTCTTAAAAGATACTTCCACCATCGTTTTACTTACCTGCCATTCTTTCTAACTATCTATTGTTCTATCTATCTATCCATCTACCTATTTACCTATCTATATTACTCTCTACCTGTCTATCTAGCTATTTATTTACCTATCTATATTTCTGTATTCCTGTCTAGCTAGCTAGCTATCTACTTACCTATCTATATTTCTGTCTATCTATCTATCTATCTATCTATCTATATATATATATATATATATATATATATATATATATATATCCATCTATCTATCTATCTATTGATCTACCTAACTATCTATCTATTTACCTATCTGTCCACCTGTCTATCTAGCTATCTAATTACCTATCTATATTTCTGTCTATATATCTTGCTGTTAAGCTACACATTTATTTTTCCATCTATCCATATTTATCTTGAATCTATCAACCTATCATTCTCTTTAGTTATCCAGATTTTTGTCCATTCATCTCTCGGTGCATAACAAACACAACTTTATCTCAACCTTTCCCAGCGCTCCCGACTTCAACGAAATGACCATTAACTTGTAGCGAATCAATCCTTATTTTCAATTTAAAACAAAATGTAATTAAGAACCACGAGAAACTAAGGTAAAGAAAGCTACATTAATTTTGCTCTTTAGAAAGCTACATTAATTTTGCTCTTTCAAGCCATACTTACATTCCTGTTAATGAATACACAGCTTCCCTGTTATCCGAATATAACATACAATACCATCATAATCTCGAATCATAGCAACACATTGTTCTAATCCTTATAATCAAATCCAGATCTAGATTTTTTCCTAAGCTCAGTCACATCACCAATTTAGTCACACTATAGAGCGGCCTGGACAGATGCGAGGCTCTTGTGCCGGTAGGAAAGAATCGCCGACAATTTCAAGTCCTGGCCTGGGACTTGCTCCAGAACACTGCGCGTGTGATAAAACCGGACCGTGTAGTTTGCGATGCCGACACACAAAAAAAAAATAATGGGCCGGCTTGAGGTGAGTAAAAGTCCTTTCCCTAGGTGAAGAAACTAGTCTAGTTCTAGTGCTAGATCTGGGGTCTGCACGCTCAGGGAGCGAGGCTGGCGTAGTGCGAGCAACATGATTGTTTGCTTGTCACATCACTGAGACCGGGTAATACTGAGAGAGAGAGAGAGAGAGAGAGAGAGAGAGAGAGAGAGAGAGAGAGAGAGAGAGAGAGAGAGAGAGATGTTTGTTGGAATGCAACAGCTTTGGTATGTATAGGTCAAAGTGATTGACAGCAAGAAGAAAAATAATGAAGGATCAAGGACAGTTACTTAAATATTGACTAGGTAGGATTAATTTTGTGTCGGATTTAATATTATATTAAATATATTGCAGCTTGTGACGCAACGAAACCTTGTGCAAACAAAAACAAGCAAAAAAAGAAGATGAATTTAGATGCTAAATAGATATAAACGAATTCTATATTAAGCAACTAAGTTAAAATTTATTTACTCTAGAGAAGAAAAAGAATCGCGTGTTCGATGACATGGCGTGACGAAAAACTAACCCCCCTCCCCCCTCCCCCCCCCCCCCCACTTAAAAAAAAACTCCACATCTACCCTATTCTTTGGATGTAGAGTTCAGTGATTATTAGGAAAATAAAATGACACAATAATATATGAAACAGGCTGGAGAAATAGATATTTCTGAAGGTTTGAATTCAAAGAAATAAAAGAAAAGACTCAAAAAAGAATAAGAAGTACAAAGTAAAATACAGTAGTCTAGATGTGCTCTCTAAATTTTGCATGTACGTCTAGCTACAAACAAAACCTCTATTAATATTTTACTATGGTCTTCTTAATAGATCCACAAGTAGAGATGGAAAGACAGAGACAGAAAGAATGAAATAAAGAGACAGAGAGACAGAAACAGAAATATATATATATATATATATATATATATATATATATACAGAGAGAGAGAGAGAGAGAGAGAGAGAGAGAGAGAGAGCTGGAGAAACAGAGAGAGAGGGATAAAATGAAGAAAACAAGGTAATAAAAAAATCATAAAATTATAAACAAAATAACCTTAAAAATCGCAAAACTTCTTCTTCTCCTTCTCCTTCTTCTTCTTCTTCTTCTTCTTCTTCTTCTTCTTCTTCTTCTTCTTCTTCTTCTTCTTCTTCTTCTTCTTCTTCTTCTTCTTCTTCTTCTTCTTCTTCTTCTTCTTCTTCTTCTTCTCCTTCTTCTTCTTCTTCTTCTTTGAATTCCTTTATTTTTTTTTTCATTCTTTGACTTCCTTTTGTTGTTGAACTGCTTTTGTTTGCTTTTTAACCTTTTTCTTTGTCTTTAGCTGTGTACTGTAATGTTTTCTTTGTCCTCGTTTTTTCCTCATTCAAAGTAAGATTTTTTTTTAACCTTTGATCTTTGCGCCCCTCCCTCCCTCTCTCTCTCTCTCTCTCTCTCTCTCTCTCTCTCTCTCTCTCTCTCTCTCTCTCTCTCTCTCTCTCTCTCTCTCTCTCTCTCTCTCTCTCTCTCTCTCTCTCTCTCTCTCTCTGTGTCTCTCTCTCTCTTTCTCTCCTTCATTTATCTCTTTACCTCTATATCAGCCAATCTCTATCCTTCTTTATATTTTTCTGACAGTCCTCAGTCAGCCAGTCTGCCTGTCTTTGTCTGTTTGCCCCTCTGTCCTTTTCTGCTTGCAATGTTTGCCTCTGTTGTTCCCACTTGAACTCATTTAACGTCTATCACTCACCGAGCCTAGTAACAGTCGCTTGCTACTGTTGGAGGAATGATAACAAACAGGTAGAAATGCACGCGCCCTAGGGGTTACTGAAATCGTAAAATTTTGGGCTGAGCATAACATGAATGCAAAACCAGGAATTCAACGTCTTTTCGAGAGTTTGCAAAAGGTAGATAGCTTACCTAACTGTGGAATTTGGGTGACGGGTTGAGGGAGAGAAATTAAATTACGGGTTTGGAAAGGTTGGAGAAAGTAGGGGAGAAAAAAAAAGGGGGGTGGGGTGTGTGGAAGTGATCCGGAATTGTGCGTTAATAACTATCCAATAATCTATGCGATTCCTATTTTATCCTCTGTAATTTTCACATTTTAACACTAGATCGGTTGGGTAATGAAACTGCATCTTGAGTAAAGTAATTTCTCTCGGCTCCCCCCCCCCCTCTTCTCTCTCTCTCTCTCTCTCTCTCTCTCTCTCTCTCTCTCTCTCTCTCTCTCTCTCTCTCTCTCTCTCTCGCTCTCTCTCTCTCTTTTTCTGCGTCCGCGAACCTCACTTTACAGCGTTATCAATATCTCTATTTGCTTTCAGTCACTCTCTCTCTCTCTCTCTCTCTCTCTCTCTCTCTCTCTCTCTCTCTCTCTCTCTCTCTCTCTCTCTCTCCCTCTCCCTCTCTCTTGATTTTTTCTAATAGTGCATGTTCGTTTTTGTTTGGTTGCCAGATTTTCCTGCAGTCCTATCATTTTTGTTTACATTAATTTTATTGATTCGTGAAATTCTCCTGTTATGCATTTTAAAAAAAAGAAAAGAAATCAATAAAGTAAACCCATCTCCCTGTTATGTTACTCTTTTGGTGTCCTTGTTCACCATTTTCCGTGTTCTTCCCTCTTGGTTTAAAGTTTCCTTTATTCTTTTTTTTTGCTCTTATCTTAATTCTTCTCCTTCTTCCTTCTCTCTCTCTCTCTCTCTCTCTCTCTCTCTCTCTCTCTCTCTCTTTCTCTCTCTTTCTCTCATCAATCGCATCCTCCTGTACCATTCTACATTCTTTAAAATCGTTTCATATCATTGCTTTAAATAATGTCAACACCATGATAAAAACTTAACGCATCTTTTGGTTTTCATTACTAAAAAATATATATGATGTAATGGGTAATGAGAATTTTCATTAGTGTGTTAATTACAGACTATATTTCTCCATCTGTCTCAATCCCTATGTACCTGGAAGTTCTCAATTATTTCATGTTTCTTAAGTCACTCCAATAGTACTCTACAAAGAAAAAAAATTATATCTATGTTTATTCCGCAATCCTCTCAACATCATTTCGTTTATTTTGCTATGTCTACACCCCCCCCCCCCAACCTGCTCAAACACACACCTGTGTTTTTCCATCTCCCCCCCCCCCTATCTGTTTGTCTGTCTGTCTGTCTGTCTCTGTCTCTGTCTCTGTCTCTCTCTCTCTCTCTCTCTCTCTCTCTCTCTCTCTCTCTCTCTCTCTCTCTCTCTCTCTCTCTCTCTCCCTCTCTCTCTCTCTCCCCCCCTCTTTCTCATTGTCCGTGCGCCTGTAACTCTTTTTTTCCTTTCACTCACTCATAAATTCTCCTGTTCACTCTATCTCTCTTTACTCACTGGCGATGTTGCCCACGCATTCTCTAAATGACGAAGCCAAAGAGTGCCTTAAGATTAAAGATGTGATCAGGCAAACTCAAACTGATCGCAAAAGGCTGAGATTATCTACAGCAAAGCGGTGGTCAAAAGCAGAAGGGAAATGTCTTTCATTGATCCTTTTCCTACCCATCTTTATGGTCGGTTGTACTGTCTTCACGACCGGGTCCTCGGAATCCTCTAACATAGAGTCGCCTGACTTTGCAACAGTTATACTCTTCCAAGATGGATTTTAGTGGGAGTCTTAGCTTTGCTTTACGGCAGTACATTGCCACATCTGTGAGACCCGGAGGTACCCCTAACCACCTCCTGGTGAACTTATTGATGTTAGCTTCTGTTGCCTCAACTATAGCTGAGCAGATTTCATGTACCAGGAGTGTCCAGAGGAGTTTTGGAATTAGCATGAACAGTAGGCACCACACTTTCAGTTTGCCTTGAAGGCCACATCTATTGATGGCTTGCAGGCCTTCGGTAGCAAGTTCTACTGTTTTTAGACCTCTTTTGGTATCTTTCATGGATGAATCGTACCATCTCCCAAAGCTTTTAAATGGTTGGTATCTGCTGATTGGCGACTGTGAATGTCGTCGTCGCATCTATCTTACCTTTCCTTATTGAGAGACTGCGAGACTTCTTTGGTTTGAATTTCATCCTGCACCATGTCATTAAGACGTCGAGGCGCTTTAACCTACGGCGTGTTTCGTCTTCATTTGTGCAGATTAAAGTGGTAGCATCAATGAATGCTTTCAAAGGGGGCACTATCTTCTGCTGCTTTCAAGATGATTTCCATAGCCATGACGAGCAAGATTGAGGATATGGTACAGCCCATGGCGATTGCAATTTCCAAGTTGATCCAGTCTGTGGTGTAACTTTTAGTGGAGAACCTCGTCTGGAAACCGCTAAAATAGTCATCTAACCTCACTTGTTTATCCTCGGAACATGGTACATCCTCAGGGCTAGCTGAATCATTTAGTAGAGTACAGATCCGTAAGCATTTGCCAGGTCCAACTAAATGACGTGGAGGTTAAGTTTCTCCGATTTAGCCCTTTGAATAGCTTCCTATATCTAGATCATCATTGCATCCGGAAAATTCGGGGATACCTCCTTTCTGGACCGAGGTATTTATATATCCATTTTCAGTGAATTCGTCTGAATATAAAACCGCGGTTAGCTTAGATCTCACAATGTTCCTTCATTTTCTGTATAAGGAACATCGGTAACAGATCTAGCAATGGTCCTCATCTTCTGTACGAAATCGCGGTTACAGTTAAATCTAACACAGGTCCTAATCTTTAATATATGGAACCAGTTACCACAAGGTAATACCTATGACCGTTACAGTTAGATCATACAACGGTCACAGCTTCTGAATACGGAACCACGGTCAAAGTTAAGTCTAACAACGGTCTTCATATTCTGATTATAAGACAACGGCTGAAGTTAAATCTAACAACCGTCCTCATTCTCTGAATATGAAAAAACGGAAACACTTAGATCAAGTGATAGTCCGCATCTTCTAAAACTGGGCCCACGATTACAGTTAGATCTGACATCTAGATCTAGAAATGGTCCTCCATTTTCTGAAAATTGAACCACGGTTACAGTTAGATCTGACACCGACCCTCTATTTTCTGTACATGGAAACGGCCCTCCAGTTTATCAATATAGAACTACCGACATAGCGCAGGGCTATCAAAAGCCTATCATGACCACCAATTAAGGAATAACGGAATAACGGACAGATACACAGAAAGGCCCTTCGGGATGTCCCGGATATTTTCGTAATTTTCCGGAGCCGGTCAGTGAGGGTGAAAACTTCACTTATCTTGTGGTATAAACAATAGTGTTCTAGTGGAACATTGTGTTGAAAAGTGTTGTAAAATATTATTTTCAGCATAATTGGACATCTCTGAAAACTTAGCAAACATTTTTTTATAAGTATTACTCTTTGCAAGGTTAATCTGCATTAGAAATGGGATATAATCTAGAAAGTATTATATATTTTACATGGAAGCACGATGTGATGCAAACTTTTTTTCCGTTTTTCTTCCGTTCCGAAAATTATTTGAGGTAATGAACATATTTTCTTCTCCCATTTCTTACTGTAAATTTAATATTTTTCTGTTTATTCTTTAAAAGTTAGAAAAGATTTGAAGTAAAATATATATATATATATATATATATATATATATATATATATATATATATATATATATATATATGTATAAACATGATTTAATTGGCAGAATATTCTGTGCTTGAAAAAAATTACGATTATCTTCCCTTTAGTTAATCATACTCTACTACTAATGATTTTGAAATTCCAGTATATGTAGATCTATATTAAAAAAAATACTGATCTCACAAAGGCTAAATGTAGATCTACGATATCGTGCCTCTAATGCATCGGATAGGCTAGGCCCTTATTGCACTGCGCTAAATAATTACATGTATTGTATTAAGATTATACTATGTAGATATCTAAATCTAGATCTAGCACTAGTAGTCTGAAGTAAACGGCAACCACTGAAACGAAAGGACAAAAAAAATTGAAGTTTTTGCTCAGTGTGCATATCTGCGTGTCCTCATTAACCTGTGATCAGGACGGACTCTCTAACCCAGTTGCCACCGGCGCACTTTTTTCCTCCCTAAGTTTAGAGTAATTGTAAGCTCAGTGCTAAGTTTTATCACCTTACAACCTGTCTGGTGACCTTTAAACCGAGTCTATAATGATCCTATCTAAAGCCTCATGCCGACTGGAAGTTTCCGCTCAGAATCTCAAAATCGATTATAATTATTATACTTAGCCAGCTCGTACTCTTTTTTTATGGACACTCGATGTCCATTAATGTGGCTGGTGTTTGGGAGGATTACTGCGAATCTTTGAGAAGTGAATCCACCCTTATTAATAAGATCATATAATTAATTATTCTTTGACTTTAACCTCCGTGGTTCCAATGAAACCAACACTTCGTGGAGGTTTAGGGCAGTACCCAAAATCTTTATCTCTATAGTTTAGGGGCGTCTTTTTCTGATATTTTATCAGTCTTACCTAAGCTATTTTCCTTTTACTGATTTAAATATTTTGATGTAGACTGGAGACACAAGACTCTGGTAGAGCTCGGAGTCACAATATGTGCAGTTTTTTGTAACACATAGAATTTAGATTTACCGTCTCATAAGTTAAGGTCAAAATACAAAATAAATGTTTTTTCGTATCTTTTTCGCGAAAACTGGGCCTAGATCTGATAACATTTTTCATTATCTGCCACTTTATCCATCAATCTATCTTTTTATCTCTTTATCTATGTATCTATCAATTTGTCTGTCTATCTGTCCCTCTGTTTATTTACTGTGAACAACCTATGCCTTATTCATAATTAACTGTTTCTTTATAAGCTGAATCTCTCTTGGTAACATTTATGCACTGACCAGATACAATTGCTTTAAATACGCTGAACTTTTCATAATAAGCATCTATAACCATCATAGAAAGCCTATAAGTTCAGAGCCATACGAAAGAGTTTTATTGTTCAAGTCTAAAAGCCTTTGGCAGCGGTTTCAGTAACAGCAGCAATTAAACCAAAGGTCACGTAAAGGTATAAAACAGAGTTCTGCCTTCTTCTTGGACATTCAGATTTCTGGCATCTTACTTAATCCAGGTGAGTGCATGAGTACAGCGGACTTTTCACTTGCAGAAATAAAAGAAAATATCTTGCATTTCTTGTTATAAAATGCCAGTTTTGTAAGCCCGACATCTGCACATTGTTACCATTTTCTCCTCTCTTTCCAGTGATCAACTTTGGATTTTCTCCCATACTTAAATTTGTAATTCTGTTACTGCGATCAGGTCCACAAAAAATGACCGTAGGTTATCTTCTGAGAATAACCGAGCTGGCTACTAAGTGAAACCTTTGTTCGCTACCCCTGGCATGTTAATTCTTCAGTATGTGGAGGCAGGTTTTGACAATGTGGGCTGAGGACTTCTCGGCCGTTCCACACTAACATCGTACCGATTCTGCAGTCCCTATCTGGACTAATAAGAAACAATATTTTTATAGAGTTATGTTCATGGACACAGATGTTTTTTTTAATTATTAGGAACAACTTTATCCGTCATTGGTTTCTAGCTATTCTTAACTACGTTTTTCTTGAACAGTACTTTTGATTCTTAAAAAATGATAATACATATGGCAAATATTTTCCTTTTTTTCATGTTACTTGGTCAGCAGTTTTATTTCGAGTAATACCAGAGTGCGATGGGGTAACTGGAGAGTTGGTTTCATCCTATCAAAGAACTTGTTTAAACAACTTCCAGAACATATCCTTTGGCCTTTTCCATGTAAACTGTATTTAGACTGCAGGACTGTCCATGAAGCATTGATATCAATGTGTTTTTCAGAAGTGCAGCCATATATGGAGCCATAACGTTGAGGCTGTGGGATCCAACGGTTCTTGATTCTGAGTAGCCTTTCCTGACACATACGTAGCTGCACTTTCTGTTGTCCTCTTTGCTGAACTATTCAGTACATGATCGATGAGTCGATGCCTCATGCATGTGAGACGAATTAAACTTCGTTAGACAGCGCGGGGCAACGTTATGGTCGTAGCTGTGGTTGTGGTTGTAACTATCTAGATGGATGTAGCTCTGAATGTCTGTGTTAATTTGGTTGTGGTTTTAGCTGTATTTGTGGATGTAGCTATAGTTGTGGTTGTAGCTGGAAATGTAGTTATAGAGCTCATGACCAACGTCTGATTTAGCCCGAATCGATCTCCATCAAAAGCACTAAGGAGAGATTGTGGTTGTGGTTTTTCTACCCCTTTCCCTCCCCAACCACCCACCCACACAAACACACACTCTTTACATTAAGTGGTATAGTCATTCCGAGGGTATCCATCTATGTCTCTGGCACACTATCCCTCTTTTCTTGTCTTTATGAATTTTATGTTGCACATGCATAATTATGTCCTATGATTATTATAAATGGAGGTGTTAATTTTGTTGTTTGTTTCTATCTCATGGAATAAAAGTCCCTTTCTCTTTTACTGTGAGTCTTATCGAAAACATAACTGGTATGTAACTATAAAAATAGGATCTTGATTGATTCTCTTTTTTTCTCCATTTATCTCTCTTGCTCTCTCTCTCTCTCTCCCTCTCTCTCTCTCTCTCTCTCTCTCTCTCTCTCTCTCTCTCTCTCTTTCTTATTTATATATATTTTTCTATTTCTATCTTTTCCGTTGACTCTCCTTACCACCTCTCTTTTCCCCTGTTTGATGACCACTCCATCCCTACATCCTACCAGTACGCCACACACATCTGTCAAGATACCATGTTGCTTCTAGTGATGCTGAGCATCTTGGCCCTGACCATTGCCGGCGAGGGGCCTCCTCCACTGAACAAACGTCCCTGGAACGGCCAGGAGTACGAGTTTGGACAGCGATTCTCACCAGAGCCATGCATGCGCTGTGAGTGCTATGAATCTGGCTTGATATTTTGTCAACGGGAAATCTGTTTCCATCGATACCTCTGTGAGAGTCCAATGGTGATGAAAACACTGCCTGGAAACTGCTGCGCTTCCTGCGAGATGCCGTGAGGACTCGGACAAGGACATGATGGTATACCAGCGCTTGCTTATGTTCCAAATACTTTTATGCTTTGATTAAAAGTAAACCATGAGCATATTTTTTTGTAAAAGTAAACAATTCATTGCCTGTTAAATTCTATTTTCCTTTAAGTCTTATCTCTGTTGAAGGGATGATCTCGATAATGATTATGATAATAAGGACGACATTGATGAAGGCAATGAAAATGACTAGAGTAGATGGAGCACCAGGTCTTAAGTTTAATGTCTTTGGCATACCACAACAGAGATAAGACTTGAAGGAAAACTGATAAATATTGACCAGCTCATGTGTGCTACTAGGTAATACTACGGAGTTTATTATTTCGTTAGTTTTTTGCTATAGGTACTGAGGGGGAGAGTATCCTTACCACTGACTTCCATATAACTCCGCAACAAAATTGTTTTATTGGTCTTATCTCAAAATTACAACACTGGTAGCGAGGGTACACGGTAGTGAGGTGGAGAGGGGACGTGAGCGTTCAAAACTTTTACGGTCAAGATAAGTCTAGCTGTCGATTATTCAAATGACTTGTACGTCGTGACTTGTGACAGATTCTGAGATTACAACTTTCTTTAAGGACACACTCAAGCTTCAATTCGCTGGCAGGGTATGGGGCTGTGATATGGACAGCTTGGGCTGTAATCCTTTAAGTGAGAAAAAAAATCTGCTAGATCGGGAGGGGGTGGATAAGGTGGGTTTTAAATGAAATTGGTCTTGCTCTACAACGACTACAAGTTCTCAGATTTTACCGCATAATCATATAAAGAGACTATGAAGATTGAAAGTGCAGCGAGAAGTTTTTCTTTTCTCGACATAGCCATAGTTTTTGCTTCGTTTGCATAACTGTTCAATGACGAATTGGGTAGGTGGATAAAGTTGATTACGGACTTCTCTGTTTACCGCTTTTGTGGCAGTTAAAGGAAGTGAAAGTATCAGGCAGGCAGCTCGACAGACCTGGGACATGTGCAGCACTCGGAGCCAGGCTGGTTCTTATCGAGAACTGATTAACTCAGATATTGTAGGTCAAGATATCACCAAATACATTGTACAGGTATTAATTGCATTATTGGCGACTGAAACAAATTTTCGCACCAATATCTTTTGTCAACTGGAAGGGTAAATCAGATAAAAGGAGTAGGTACCTGGATGATGGGGCCAAGGCTCTACTAACCGTCGCAGCGATCACTGAGACGCTGAAGGCTGGCTAGATATTTCTCCTATCAATGGATTAATCACGTCATGTTTTGCTTGCGAAGTGTTGGGTTTCATGGAACGGCTTCACTACAATAAGGAAACAGTAGACTGATATGCAGTTTTTAGAATGTCCCACCGGTAGAGGTATTTCATTGGCAGCTTCATTGATTAGCTCTCTGATCACCTCTCAATGACCCATGAGAGTAAATCAGTGTTAAGTTAATAGACGAGTTACTTGCTTATTTAGCTATAAAGAGGAGAAATTCTTTAGGTATACATGCTGTTGTGGTAAGTGATTTTGCCTTCAACAATTTTCTTCTTTTTCTAAAGAAACAGTGTCACATGAAACTCAGTTTTTTCCTTTGTTGTTTCCGATACACTAAAACTCCAATTTTTAGAACGATAACTAGTTATATTTGAAGTCTCAATCATGTTCCCTAAAGCGATATGCATTACAGTTGCACTTGTGTAGTTGAGTTCAAATTAGTTTTTTTTTATTCTTTGCCTAGCATGGCGGAGAACTATGGTAGTTGGCTATTTTAGAGGTTGCTCTTAGATAAAACACTAATCTTGCTAGGTTTCTCTCGAAACAGAGGGAATCTCAGGATTAAGCCACAGGAATGTTCAAGTGAATGGTCTCTTTATTCTCATGTCAAGTTAAAGTTTGAACTTCAGCTTTGGACAGAACTTGTTACATTCTGGTGGAATTATGACAGACACAGGTTAATGAGAAATGCAAACGCCCCGACTGAGCAAGAACTTCAATTTTTCTGTCCTTTCGTTTCTTGGACTCTAAGGTCGTCCGACATATTAGTTTTGGTCACAACAAACTTCCTTCCATGGCAACAAGCATGAAAGGGACACCCCACCAGCATTGTTAATGGCCCATGTATAAAAATTTACAACTTGTGTGGCTAATTTTCTACCGTGATTAAAGTCGAGAGTTTTCTCAATTCACAAAAGTCAAGAAACTGTGACTTTTATCTGAATCACGTTCTGAAATCAACGCCTTTCCGCTATAGACCTTACGAGATTATTCAGTCACCTTTCATTATCATACTTTAAAAAAACAACACTTAAATACTATGAGATATCCACAAACATACCCCGTAAAGTTAAATACAGTACTTCAAAATAAAAAAGATGCACCTGGTGTCAATTCTTTCCATATAGATCTAGATCTAGACCTAGCTAGGTGTTTAGATCTAGATCTAGATCTAGTCTAGTGGGTCTGATTAAAACGCCCGAAGCAGTGACTATTGATCCATAAACTTGAAATTACTAGAGCTAGATCTAGCGATTTACAAAGTATAAAAAATGAATATTGTAAAGCAATAATTATTTATCGAAGACAGTCTAGTCAATGCCTAGACTACCCGATGCATTAGTGGCACGATATCGTAGATCTACATCTAGCCTGTGACAGATCAATAATCTTATTTCGAATATTGAAATTTTAAAGACATCAAGGGCAAACAAACACTCGTATTTTTTTAACATTTAAATCACGCAATATTATTACAATTGAATTGTGTTTATATAATTTGACTCCAAACCTATTTTTAATTTATACGACATGAAAAAAAATATAAAGCTTCAACTGTAAGATATAGGGAAAGAAAATATGTGCGGCACCTCAAAAAATTTTCGAAACAAGAAAAATCTGAACAAAATAAAACCAGCAAGCATCAACAGACACACACACCCACAATGTTTTCATTTCTAATTTATTTTAACCTTGTAGATAGTAACGCATTAAAAAAGTTCCTGCAAAATTTCAAAAATTTTCACTTATTATGAAAATAGATGATTAAAAGTTTTTAGGAAACTTTTAAAGACAATATTGCAACAGAACATCGTTGTTTACAACATAGGATAAGTACAGCTCCCACCTTCTTTGACCAAAACATTTATGGCGGCACGGGAAATTACGAAAATATCCGGGACATCCCGAAGTGCCTGTCTGTGTATATGTCCGTTTCTTAATCTGTGATGACCGGCGTCGTTTGTATGATTGCCGCGAATAATGGTTACGGAACGTCTGTCTACATGTCTGTCTGTCTCTATCTCTGTTAGAATGTTTGACTTTACCTCTGCCTCTGTATGAGTCTCTATTTGCCACTTTGACACTCTGCAGCTTTATGTCCATAATTATAACTCTTTTTTTGCTTTTGCTCTCTCTCTCTCTCTCTCTCTCTCTCTCTCTCTCTCTCTCTCTCTCTCTCTCTCTCTCTCTCTCTCTCTCTCTCTCTCTCTCTCTCTCTCTCTCTCTCTCTCTCTGTCTCTCTCTCTCTCTCTCTCTCTCTCTCTCTCTCTCTCTCTCTCTCTCTCTCTCTCTCTCTCTCTCTCTCTCTCTCTCTCTCTGTGTCCTACTTCTTATGCTGATCTCCCCCTCTCCATCTTCCTTTACATCCGCCTGTGTTTCATTTATTTATGAGTCTGCAAGTGCAATTGAAACCTTGATTTTTAAACCTTTGATTAGCTTTGCATAAAAATTATAGCTGATATCTATTGAATGACCAAGTTTAATGGTATCTCCTATGAACTTTGCCTTCCCTACTATCTTGAATCCATGAACATAAAACAGTGATTAGAGAACTGGAGCAACGCGCACACTTGAACTCCTCGA
Source organism: Elysia crispata (assembly GCA_033675545.1). Lineage (NCBI taxonomy): Eukaryota > Metazoa > Mollusca > Gastropoda > Plakobranchidae > Elysia > Elysia crispata. The sequence continues at coordinate 1,237,530 of JAWDGP010005352.1, read as the reverse complement.
CCTATTGTTTTTAAACGTTAAGAGTTTGGTATCGAGAAACTGGTGGACTTATGTCGCCGGAAGATAGGGACTGCTATTTCTTCACAAAAATCCATACAGGCAGATGGACAAAATCAAACATTGAGAGTGAACAACGTATACAAACCACATACAGATTGAAACCCATCCAAATCTTATGATTTCTAGGAGGCCTTGGGAGATGAAATATTCCACTGCCTTTGTGAAATCAACTGATACCAAAGAAATCTACTCGAACAATACTGATATCAGTCTTAGAACATTTTAAACAAAGAAATTTGAGGCTTAAAAGAAAAAAAAAGGTGCTGAACTAGACCAAGGGAATAAAACGAACGTAATTCCAAGCAGGACACAAAGAGATAGATAGAACAGCTCTGAACAAGAATGCTGTACCAAATACATCAATAACATTCATGATCTGATGAAAAGAGAACTTTAGTTCCTTTAGAGTTCTGTCACTGAGGTCTAATGCATCAAATAAGAGAGACCAAGAGTTCGTCAGATGGTTGGAAAACTCAGTATAAGCATTACTATCCGAGCATGGAAAATAAATTTCACATACCTCAGTATCACAGACATGAAAGTAATCTCACTGTGAGTTGTCAGTGCTACTTTAAATTTTTAAACTCTGTTCTTGTAAAAGGAGGCAAGAGGTGGTGGAGCCTAAAGGAAATTTAATCAGAGCATGGCTTTCCAACCAGCCAGATAGTCACAAAAAATGTCATCCCATCTTCTCAATAGCTCAAGATTTAAATGACATCCAATGAGTCTCCAAGATTAACCTTAATTTAAATGACACTCCTATGTCCTAAATCCTCGACAATTAATTAAAAAAACATGGCTCAAGCTACTAGATCGTCCACAACTTAACTCATACGACATCTAATCTCCAAGATGGTCCACAAGTAAACTCATATGACACCAAATCTCCTATAAAGTACACATCTCAATTGATATGATATGCGATATCCTAAATAGCACAAATCTAACTCATTTGATATGCGATCTCCTAGATAGTCCACAATTTAACTGATGTTCCTCAAATCTCCTAAGTAGCCTACGTCTACAACTTAACCGATATGATATGCGATCTCCTATATAGTCCAAAATGTAACTGATATTACATCAAATCTCCTAAATAGAACAAGTCTAACTCATTTGACATCCAATCTCCTAGATAGTCCACATTTCAATTCATATAACATCCGTTCTCCTAGACAATCCACAAGCCAAAAGAATCTACCAAGCTTCTAGATAGTCCACAAAATCTAATTATTCCTCAACCTGGCTGAATACTCAACAATCTGCATTTCCTATCCAAATGCCTAAATAATCCGACTTGCAATAACTACTAGTTGTTCACAAGACAAGATGAACTCTAATACATCCCATACATAGCTCTCAAGCTTTACATGCTTAAATAACTTATCAACACCTCTATAATCTGCATGCCTAAATGACTTCTCAACGTCTCTTTAATCTATATGCTTAAATTGTCCCAAAACCAATTACATATATTATACTAGCTGAGATTCTCAAATTATATGAGGTATTTATTTTTGACCGCAAAAAAAATACCTTTCCAAGATAGACAACGAGCTAAAGCGGCATCTGATTGCTTGAAAGATTTCCACAAAAATGCAACAGCAGATTAGGATAGTAAGTGAAGATAACAAAAGATTGCAGGCGTGAACCAGGCCCCCTAATGATACAAACATGTTTGGTTTGCTTCATGCTGTGAATAGAAACAATCTATGAGAATAAAAGGGGGTACCTGGTTCAGCTGGATCAGATACCATAATTATTTATAAAAAAAATCTCTTGCACGTTGTAATCCTTCGAGATAGAGTATGTACTTCATAGTTCGGACCTATTATTAGCAGAAGTGGTCGCAACCTTCAGAAAAAAGTCACACGTAATGGTAAATCTCTTTTGAACCGTGACATTTTGTTATAAAGTCGGATTGTTTACTAGAGACTATAGTTAATAATATTTTATAAATATATATACGTTATCTCTTTCTTCCTTTATACTCTTCTCTTTTCTCCTCAGAACCCCCCCCCCCCCCTATCTCTCTCTCACTCTCTCTCTCTCTCACTCTCTCTTTCTCTCTGTCTCGCTTTCTCTCTCTCTCTCTCTCTCTCTCTCTCTCTCTCTCTCTCTCTCTCTCTCTCTCTCTCTCTCTCTCTCTCTCTCTGCCCTCACACAAACACACACAGGCACACATCTATCGCTAGCGAGTCATTTTTCCCCACAATCATGGCTAATCACGTGCTGATAATGTATATCGAATTTTTCGCCCAACTTTTTGCACTACAATATTCACCTTACATCTGGAAATCTTTGTGTCGCCCAAAGGTCTGAGGAGGAACGGAGGATATTCCTGACATAGTTGAGACATTTCTGAGGTGCTTAATAGTTACGATGATCCTTGCTTGTTTTTTTTATATTTTAAACTGAAAAAGGACTTCTGCAGCGGGCAAGTATGCCGCGAATGCTCCGATTTCCTTAACCCATTCAGAACTATGACTGGAAGAGAAAATGTCTCCCTAGATACTGAGGTTGTCATTAAAAAAACAATGGCCGCCCATGATTATACAAGGTGCTACTCACAAAAACGGATATTGCAAAAAATCTATTTATCAATTAATAGTAAAACCATATATATTCTGAAAGGTGATAAAATAAACTTTCTCATGATAATGATTCTAACAAAATGCACCTATAATATAATGAACTAGAGTGGAAAGGGTTTAACCAGAAGAATAGTAAGGGGAAAAAATATGGAAGTCTGAACTTCAACAGCCAATTTTCATATCCTACATACAATCTAGACCCATAGTGTCATAAAGGAAAAAAAGATAAATCAATACTCTTTCTAACAAGACCAAAACCTTAGAAAAATATGAATTAGGACCCGAGTTATGGCAAAATGAAACGGTCAACCCATACACCAGAAATTAGTTTTTTTTTGTAAAACTGAAAATCTTGGTCTTGAAGAGGCTTTAACTTTTTTTTTCTGGATAAAAACCTTAAGTGTAATAATAAAAGATTTAGCATATTTATTCAGCTTTGTAGTGGTGCAAAAATTATGTCAATATCTGCCCTAGAAGATAACATCTTGAAAACACTAATTAACAACTCAATCATTTGAATATATGATACTAATATTATAACGCGTGTCTTCGGTGGTTCATTTACTTATGAGATATAAATCAAAGTGAAAAAGAAACCAGAATTTTTTTCTAGCGCAATGCTTTTCCACACATATCTCTTACTCGAGATAAAGCCATCTATGACATAACTTCAAAGCGTTTTTTTTTTCCTCGCAGTCCATAATTATTGTTTGACATTACTTGCATATATTTATTGGCCACGTTTGCAGTGAAACAGATTTGTAAATAAGCGTAAATAAACTGATTTATAGGACTGTTATTTTTTAAACCATCTGATAAGAAAAAATGAAGACACAGCCCCAAGGAGAGTGTCACATTGTACTGTAAAGGGGAGGTAAAAAAGTTCATACAATTAACCTTGTGAAATGTTAGTGTAAACCTCGTCCCATTGAAGATACAAAAAAAAAAAAAAACAGTCGCGTCAATACTTGTCTGTGCGTAATTTTCCCGGCTGGCCATTAGGATTGGGTGCTCAGGTCAGCTGAGCTGAGGGCATCTGAAAGTAGATCTGATTGGTCTAGACTTTTTTCACTCTCCAGGTGATTGCTTGAGAAAGAAAATATTGGTATGTGCCCTTGGAGCCTGGTCTAGAAACTTCAAGATATATTTATTCTATGATGCAATATTGAGAGATATTTGTGCAGAGGAAAATAACAAAGAAAAGTGAAAGGACAGAAAAGCGACTGGAGTGAGGATAGGCCTATTATATAAAGCAGTCTGGAATTCACCAAAAAAGTTGGCTAGGAAGAGAGATGCAGGCAAAGTTTGAATATATCAATTAGGGATAAAAAAAAATAAATAAATAAAAACTGATTACAAATTATACAGTAGAAGTCTTCCCAAGCGCAATTTATAAAAAAAAAAAAAAAAACATTCCTTAATTTTGATTCATTGTCAGTTATATCAGTTTATCCCATTGAAAAAACCACATCGTCTTTCTCATTTGGATTTATTTGTTAATAGTTAAGTCTACATCTAAAGTTTTACTAGTCCAACGCAAAAGCCTCCAAAACCAAAACACATTATCATCATAGCTGTACTTTCTGGAGCGTGTATATGAGTTTTACTATTAATATTATTTATTATCTTATCTTTATAGACGATTCAAAACTATCTCGGGAATTAAACAAGAACCAAGACAGGACAGGCACTCCTACGACAACCCTGAGACAGCCTTAAGACAGTCGTTAGACAGCCGTAAGACAGTCGCACCTCCCATTCACATCTCTCCACGATGGCAAGCGAGACTACGAACACGGCCTTCCGAAACGCTGGCCTTGACCCCCCAGATGTTGTTGTTATTATCATCTTCATCATCTTCTGTCTCCTCGTCGGAATCTGGGTAATGCTTAGAGAAAAGCTGTGCTTTAGTTGCACGTAGGTGGCAGATTGTACTGCTTTGAGGTCTTTATCTTAATACAAAATGAAGGATTTTGTCTTTCCCCACGTTAAAGAGAGAGAGACAGAGAGAGAGAGAGAGACAGACAGAGAGAGAGAGAGACAGAGACAGAGAGAGAGAGAGAGAGAGAGAGAGAGAGAGAGAGAGAGAGAGAGAGAGAGAGAGAGAGAGAGAGAGAGAGAGAGAGAGAGAGATCATTAAGAACACTTTGCGTGTAGAATTATGTAGAGTTGTGGAAAAATACTGATTTGAACACATGTTGTGGAATGGGCTTAAAAAATCAATAAAAAGTTAGGGAAAATATTCCATAAAGAAACTCCGGATTCATGTTTGCACTTTTGCTAGTTTATTTTTATCACACAAAAAACTAAGAATCAAAGTAAACGCTTAAAGAGAAAGTTTAGATTTTTAAATCACAGGTAGAAGTTAAAGGTAGTCAACTCTCAGGCGTAAGATATCTATTTATATAATACCTGGTTATTTCCCATTTGTAGACTCAATACTTTACTGTTGGTCTGGTACGCTGCTGTTGTCTGAGCTGATTAGATTTATTATTATTATTATTATTATTATTATTATTATTATTATTATTATTATTATTATTATTATTATTATTATTATTATTATTATTATTATTATTATTATTAGCAACAAGCCAAAATAGAGCTTAATTTTCATCTTCCCGTTTGATCTAGAGCTCATAGGAATAGATTACCTGATCTTATCAAACATTCTTATGCAAGCTCTTCTCTCCCATCCCTGACCCAATTCCTGATGGACTGGGATCCCCGCAGGCGACATTCCGCACTCAGAGAGGAAGTGTCAGTGGCTATTTCCTGGCAGGGAGAGACATTGCCTGGTTCGCGGTAGGAACTCGATACACACATCAGTTTGATATTGCCTGGATCGCGTTTAACACTCGATACACAGATCAGTTTGATATTGCCTGGTTCGCGTTTAAAACTAGATACATCGATCAGTTTGATATAGCCTGGTTCGCGTTTAACACTCGATACACAGATCAGTTTGATATTGCCTGGTTCGCGTTTAAAACTAGATACATCGATCAGTTTGATATTGCCTGGATCGCGTTTAACACTCGATACACAGATCAGTTTGATATTGCCTGGTTCGCGTTTAAAACTAGATACATCGATCAGTTTGATATAGCCTGGTTCGCGTTTGACACTCGATACACAAGTCAGTTTAATTTTGCCTGGTTCGCGTTTAACACTCGATACACAGATTAGTTCGCCTTTGATACTGCAGCTTTACTACAACAACGAGCGGAATTAGAAAAACGTTAACTCATAATTCTCACTATATTCTCGACTCGAGGAAATAAATCGCCTTAAGTACAGTTTACTGTAACTATACCTGAGCCTTTCCGAAAAATAAAGAAGAAAAAAAGAAAGAAAAATAGTTTAAAAAAGGAAAAAAAAGATGAGAATATGATGCACACCTTTAACAAAGGTTGCTACAAAACTTGATTTTACAGTTTCTGAACTTTGAGACCTTGGGTTTTTTAATGCAATCTAGCCCGCTAAAAAAAGACATCTCCTAAAAATGAAACAGTAAGACTAATCCTGTGGCGATTTTTACATCTCTATATCTTTTATCTTGGTGCTTTCACATTTTATCTATCATTAACAAACATCGATTTATATAAAATGACGGATTTGTTTTTGTTTTTTGTATTAAATTTATGGAACCGGAGTTTTATATTGATTTGAATTTATTGACATTAAATCCTGTTTTCTTAGATGTTTGTGAAAATATCAACAAGTTGAAAGGCTTTTTTATCATGGAGCTGCAAAAAGGAAACAGAACTAAACCCCCCAAAATATAACAACTTTTTACTTTCCTCAATTTTTTTGACAGCTCCCTGCTGCGATGCAATGTGGGACTATAGATAAGCTTACAGTAGGATGCATTACTAGAGACTTCAATTAAACTTACAGCAGGATAAATGCCAAATGGTTACGAGAGACTATGATTAAAGCAGGATACATGCCCAATAGTTTCTAGAGATTATAGTTAAAACAGGATACATGCCCAATAGTTTCTAGAGATTATAGTTAAAGCAGGATACATACCCAATAGTTTCTAGAGATTATAGTGAAAGCAGGATACATGCTCAATAGTTTCTAGAGATTATAGTTAAAGCAGGATACATGCTCAATATTTACTAGAGACTATAGTTAAAGCAGGATACATGCTCAATATATACTAGAGACTTTTGTTAAAGCAAGATACATGCTCAATATTTACTAGAGACCATAGTCAAAGCACGATATATGCTCATTATTTTCTAGAGACTATAGTTAAAAGCAGGATACATGCTCAATATTTACTAGAGATTATAGTTAAAGCACGATATATGCTTATTATTTTCTAGAGATTATAGTTAAAGCAGGATAAATGCTCATTATTTTCTAGAGATTATAGTTAAAGCACGATACATGCCCAATATTTTCTAGAGACTATAGTTAAAGCAGGATATATGCTCAATATTTACTAGAGGCTATAGCTAAAGCAGGATACTTCCCCAATAGTTACTTGAGACTATAGTTAAAGCAAGATTCTTCCCCAATATTTACTAGAGACTATAGTTAAAGCAAGATGATTCCCCAATAGTTTCTAGAGACTATAGTTAAAGCAAGATATATGCTCAATATTTACTAGAGACTATAGTTAGAGCAAGATACTTCCCCAATAGTTTCTAGAGACTATAGTTAAAGCAAGATATATGCTCAATATTTACTAGAGACTATAGTTAAAGCAGGATGTTTGCTCAATATTTATTACAGATAATAGTTTAGCAAGGTTCATGCCTAATAGCTACCAGAGCGTGTAACTTGTGCTTCTGTCCAGGTGGGCGCTTCCTTGTTCTCTTCCAACATCGGCAGCGGCAGTTTTGTCGGGCTGGCCGGAACAGGGGCAGCAAACGGTATCGCTGTGGCAAGCTACGAGTTAAACGTGAGTTATAGTCCCGCGTTGCTAGATTCGTTAAACCCTTATGGTGCCCGTTACAATCTTTTTATATTCTGCCTGTCTGTCTGTCTCTGTCTGTCTCTCTCTCTCTCTCTCTCTCTCTCTCTCTCTCTCTCTCTCTCTCTCTCTCTCTCTCTCTCTCTCTCTCTCTCTCTCTCTCTCTCTCTCTCTCTCTCTCTCTCTCTCTCTCTCTCTCTCTCTCTCTCTCTCTCTCTCTCTCTCTCTCTCTCTCTCTCTCTCTCTCTCTCTCTCTCTCTCTCTGTCTCTCTCTCTCTCTCTCTCTCTCTCTCTCTCTCTCTCTCTCTCTCTCTCTCTCTCTCTCTCTCTCTCTCTCTCTCTCTCTCTCTGTCTCTCTGTCTCTCTCTCTCTCTATCTGTCCCACTCTGTTACCTCTCTCTCTCTCTCTCTCTCTCTCTCTCTCTCTCTCTCTCTCTCTCTCTCTCTCTTTCTTCCTCTCTCTCTGTCTCTCTCTCTTTCTCTTTCTCTTATTTTCTTTATATTTGGCTTGATGTCTACAGAATCGTCATTAAGGTTGCTCCATTTATGTCTTTTCTGTGTGAGAACAAAACATGATAAATTCTCCATACATGCCTCCCATGTAGGGGCTGTTCTGCCTGCTGTTGCTTGCCTGGCTGTTTGTTCCTGTCTACATTGCCAGTGGGGTGAGTGCCTCGCTCGCGAGGATAAGACATTACGATATCAATTATAAAATGATAATGATAAAAATATAAGAACAATACCTTCATAACAAATTAAATCTTGCAACTGCTATTGTTACTACTACTATTGCTACTACTACTACTACTACTACTACTGCTGCTGCTGCTGCTGCTGCTGCTGCTGCTGCTACTACTACTACTACTACTACTACTACTACTACTATTGTTAACGTTATTATTATCATGATGATGATAATAATAATAATGATGATAATTATAATAATAACAATAGTAATAATAATAATAATAATAATAATAATAATAATAATAATAATAATAATAATAATAATAATAATAATAATAATAATAATAATATATCATCATCATCATCATTATCAACATCATCATCATTCTTATCATTATTATTATTTGTTTTGTTGTTGTTTTTTTTTTACTTTCTCCTGCTCGTCGTCGTTGTCATCATCATTATCATCATAAAAAAAATCGCTGATGCTTTTCACCATGAAAGAATAATAAATTATCCTTGTGTTGCCAGGTGTATACCATGCCGGAATATTTAATGCGCCGTTTTGGCGGCCAGAGACTTCAGTTCTACATGGCTTTCCTGTCCTTGATTATCTATGTCTTCACTAAGATATCGGTAAGCTCTCTATTGAGTTAGTTTTTTGGTGTTTGGTTAAGATAACAAATAAAATTTTTCTTGCTCTGAGCGCTAACTCCAGTCTGATATCCTGAGGGAACATTGATCATCTCATAAAGTTATTTATACTAAAGCAAAGGTTTTTCTGGCCAGAAAACTGTATCATGTCCTTAGAATAATAAAAAAAAAATTACTGACAATAAGCTATGAATGCTATTGCTTTTCTTTTTATCACTGTGCAATATTTTTTATACTTTTTTGCCTTTTCTCTGTCTTTTTTTTTCTTTTTACACACATATCTGTCTTTTTTATGCTTCCTCCTTATGTTTCTCTCTACCTCCTTCTTGCTTCCATCTCTCTCTGCTTCTCTTTCCCTCTTTTTCTCTTTTTTTTTCTTAATATGTTTGTCTTTCTTGTTCGTTTCCTATCATTCTCTATCTTTTTTATGTATATCTTACACTTTGCATCTATTTCCATTTGTTTATCTTTCTATCTATCTATCTATCTATCTATCTATCTTTCTATCTTACTATCAATGAATAAATGATTCAATATGTCTATCTATCTATCTATCTATCTATCTGTCTATCTTTCTATCAATGAATAAATGAATCAGTCAATCGATCAATCAGTCAATCTACCCATCTATCTATTATCTATCTATCTATCTATATATCCATCTATCTATCTATCTATCTATCTATCTATCTATCTATCTATCTATCTATCTATCTATCTATCTATCTATCTATCTATCTATCTATCTATATATCAACACTTTTATTAGTCTATCTCTCAATCTACTAATCTATTTTCTCACTTATTATTGTATATTTTTTTTTAATCTTTTCATTGTTTTATCTATATGTCCTATCTTTTCATAGATTATTCATTTATCTGTCTATCTATCTTTCTATTTATCTGTCATTCTCACTTTTTCCACATAATTGTGTGTATAGTGCCAGCCTTTTTGGCAGAATATTATAAAGAATCAAAATTTCCTCTGGTAACTCTCATTTCATGCACAAAGCTTTGCTTCTGTGGAAGAAACGAACGATAGACTTGATGTTGAAAACTGCAACTGATAATAAATTAAATTTTGGCAATTTTCTGAAATGCAAAAAAAAAAAAAAAAAACCTGCGTGCCACTTATAGCCATGCTAGAACAACAAACTCATACTTTGTTTGTGGACTTTTCTCCAGGCCGATATCTATGCCGGCGCGATCTTCATCCAACAGGCTGTCCAGTGGAACATGTATCTGTCCATAGTGCTACTATTGGTGGTCACAGCCATCTACACAGTATCAGGTACTATAACATATATCTGTTCATAGTGCTGCTTTTGGTGGTCACAGCCATCTACACAGTATCAGGTACCATAGCATGTATCTGTCCATAGAGCTACTATTGGTGGTCACAGCCATCTAAACAGTATCAGGTACTATAACATATATCTGTTCATAGTGCTGCTTTTGGTGGTCACAGCCATCTACACAGTATCAGGTACCATAACATGTATCTGTTCATAGTGTTACTATTGGTGGTCACAATCATCTACACAGTCTCAATTACAAGAATATGCCTGGGTTTGTAACACTTCCTTGTGTAGCCACAGCCCAATAGACAGTCTCAGGTGCTTTAAGATCAACACTTGTTTGATTTGAATAGCTCTCCTTTGCATAACTTGTTTATCTCTTGATTCAACTAATCTTAAATGGTGGAGGTTGATCTGCCAATGTATGACCCAGTATACCATTCCTCCGCAGGCGGACTCCGGGCAGTTATTTACACAGACACCCTTCAGACTGTCATCATGGTGCTGGGATCCATTCTGCTCATGATCATCAGTAAGCAGGCTCAGCCCTAACTCAACCACAGCCTTTTTTCGATACTAATGATCTTTGTTGCCCTCCTCCGACAAACATCATTTTGATGTGGCTCCATTCATAATGAATATCGGGTCGAAATGCAGCGTTACATCATCGCTAAAATCTTAAATCCGTAATTTCAACCTCATTTTTTTTTTATTACTCCAAACATCAAAAGCTCCGAAAGTGTAATGTACACCTAGTGTAGAGCTATGTTAGAATAATGATAGAGAGGTTAGTATGAAACTGTGGCCTGACAGTGTGGTTGTGTGGCTGTTTCTCTCCAGGTTTTGACAAGGTGGGTGGTTTCATGGCCCTCTACAGCAAATATCCTCAGGCCATAGCATCCACTCACTTCACCAACTCCAGCAGGTAAATCTCCAACACATATCTGATTGGTTTTGGTGACGTCATCATTTAAGGTTATACAACACTTTTTTTATCTTTAAAATGTGAACAAGTTTCTAAAAAATAATATTGGCAGCAGTAGGTCAACTAAATTTAACGTCTGATCCTATTATTTTTATTTATTTAACCCTTTTTTTTTTTGCACGGTGTTTAAAATTCTCTAAATGGCGACTCAGTGATTGGAATTCTATCAGTGCAGAGAAAAAGCCCCTCTGGTCGTTTTTTCAATACGGCTATAGTGAAGCGCCGCTAGCCAGTCTGTAAAGCTTTAGATTAAGGAGGTCCTAGTTCCGTGTTAGACTACACGAGAAACTAAGGGAACAAGAAAGTATCCAAAGAACTGTATGGATTTTCAAGGTTTAATGATGGGCAATGGCGAATTGTACAAAAATTGTTCATGAAACCTAAAGAAGCTAATTTTGTTTTATCTTTGATATGGTGTAAGATTGGTTAACAGAATGAATTATCCGTTTTGAATTATTTTGGAAGGTTTTAAAGGATGAAAACCTTGCATGTGGATCAAACAGTCCCATTATGAATATGTTATTTTCCTCCCTATAAACCAAATGCAATACGAGAAAACAGCTAATTCTGTATTTTCTCACTCTATTTAAATATTAATCTAAACCCTCATTAAAAAGTTGTAAAGTTGTAAACTTCATTTAATCAAAGTCAGAGTCTAAAAGGCGCTTTCAATCGAGTGAAGGTGTTTTTTTTTATAATTATTATAGTTGTTGAATCTTATTTCTCCCCCGAGTTTAAGCGGTCTGTTGGAAATGAGTGATAAGCGATCTCATGCGATAATTAGCTAGTCATAAGAAGCTTTACAATTTTCACGGTTATATCCCTTTGACCAATGGTTTTGAGCTCTCTTGGACTGCTATAAAAGCCAGAGTATAGACTCTAGAGTGGACGTTTTCAAACACAGCGAAGTAAAAAAACAAACATTTTACTATCTTTCACTCAAGATAAATGTCATCCACAAGGGAGGACTATAATGACCCATATCTTAATATATTCTATCATAGGAGAAGATAGAACCACAAGAAAATACATACGAGGTAGCTAGGAAAGAGGAAGTACAGAGAAAGCGACGGATAAAATCATTAAGAGCGTGAAAATGAAACATGTTCTTCTTAATTTAAAAATGGAACAATATCTTCTACCTTTCCCCCAACCCACCTCACTTTTTTTTAAATTGTAAATGATTTTTGGATGGACTTTTTGTGACTAGTGACAAATTTTATGTGATATTGTACATCTAACAAGATAGATCTTTACAGTTGTAAATATCATTAAATCTAGCTATATTTACTTAATTTATATTTTTCTATCTACAAACTATCGATCTTTCTTTTGAAACTATACATAAAGATTTTACATGTAGAATGCTGCTGTAGAATCTGCTTTTAATGCTATATCAGTTGTGTCTCCACTATCCATCATTTACAAAGTTAAGTCTGTTTTCATGTTTTCAAGTGTATAGAGTATATACCATGTATATCTAAGATGGAGCATCATTCATCAGATACAAAGTTTAGTCTGTTTTCAGTGTACAGAGTATAAAGAGTGCACACATGTGTCCATGATGGAGCACCATCTAACGAATACAAAGTTTAGTCTGCTTTCATGTACAAAGAGTGTCTAGAGTGCATATATCTAGCATGAGCAGAGCGATAAGAATTATTGCGACCTCTTGTCTTAGAATTTTGTTTTAAACTTGTTTTCTTTGTTTGTTGCTCTCTGTCTCTTCCTCTTGTGGCCCACTCCAGTGAGTGTGGTGTTCCTACAAAGAACGCGTTCCACCTGATCCGACCTGCCGATGTGGACGATCTTCCCTGGCCAGGTAACGTGTTCGGCATCACGATACTCAGTAGCTGGTACTTCTGTAACGACCAGGTAAGTCAGCAGACATGACACGGGAGTTAACTCGTCCTTTTGACATTTACACTGCGTTGGTTCTCAGGGTAACCCAGCTTTAGTGTCAAGTCTAGTTACCAACCATGTGGTGTGGCAATGGAACAAGCTATATCTAATCCAAATGCAGACTCAGTTTGTACTTTGATATTAATTATTCTCTGAGTCTAAAAGTATCTTGATCAGTTGATGTCAAAGTCAACTTTGGTTACTATTGTCTAGTTTACTTTATTAAAGTAGATACAACATAATTTGTGTGTCAATTTTACTGCTTTTTGTTGCTTTTCTTTTTTTGTCTTTTTGTGTTGCTGTTCTAGATATTTCATGATTTAGTAGACAAAAGTGCTTCTTGGTTTCTAGAGGTCACCTTTTCTCGTAGATATTTGACAAAAAAAGGGATTAAATAAGTCTGTTTCTGTGGACTGAGGTTAATATTATATCTGCTTAAATCACAGCTGTCTGTTACGCTTCGACTACTACCATTCCACCAATATAAATCACTGCACATAATAGTCAAGCATATATAAACATTCAAACGGGTAGACTGAGAAAAATATGTCTGAATTGACTTCTCCACTCAACTAGAACATGATCTGTGTATGGCATTACCGTTTGATATCAAGTCCGACGGTCCCAACTCGGCGCCCCACCGGAGATAAAAGTCCAGTAACTGGGTTCTCCAGGTTTTCATCAATATGCTGATGATTGATGATAGTTAAGGAGACAAATGGCGCCGGATTCATTTTTGCTTTGTATAGTCTTTGGTTTTCTTTTCTTTTTTTTTCTTTTTTTTTTTTTTTTGGTCCACAAGCACGGGTGCTACAGAAGACATACAAGATATTGATTCTCTTGCAGGTAGAGAAGCTCCAGTCTATGGAAATACGAGCTTCCCATTCATTTGCCGCAGGTAGTTGGTATGTGAGAATTTTATACTTTTACAGAGGGGCATCGATTACTTAGGAGGTTTTGGTGCTTTTGGGCTTAATGATTAAGAACATGTCCTGAGATCTTTAGATATATCAACGTTTAGAGCCAAAAAATTCTTTGAAGGACTTTAAGCGCTAGATATCAAGTGGATTCGCTTTGAGCAGGCCTTGTTTGATGTGAAAATACAGAGTCCAACTGAGGACACAAGCTTGTGCATTGGACACTGCAAGAACTACTGCCAGGGACGATCTTTACCAGAACAAGAAATCAGTTTGAGAGTTGAACGCTATTACCTCGTGTTACTCTTCCTCTAATTCAGGTGTTGGTGCAGCGCACCTTGGCGGCCAAGAACATGCATCACGTGAAGGGTGGCTCCATCCTGGCTGCCTACCTTAAGGTTCTGCCTCTGTTCACAACAATCTTTCCTGGTATGATCAGCAGGGTGCTCTTCCCTGGTGAGTGGCTTTCTGGTCTGTTTATTCCCTGTTTATATTGTGATCTTGATATCTTTAGGACAACTTTCAATATATAATTTGCTTCATGCCATGTAGGTCAATGAACTGTATTTTGTCCAGGAACTTCTCATAATATGGCAGTCAAGGCAATCTCCATCTATTGCGTTGCATCCTGGCTCTGAAGAAAGTAACCAACACTCGGTGATGGGTTGTTTCAGACAAATTTTCTTATTCTTTCTTACTTCTCCAGTTTAATGTATCATTTTAAGGCCATGAAAACGGTTTCCTTCTACCCACTTTTGACCAGATGAAATAGCTTGTTCTGACCCGGATGTGTGTGAGCAGGTGTGCAGTAACAGAGCCGGTTGTACCAATATCGCCTACCCTAAACTCGTCATTGAACTGATGCCCACTGGTCAGTCTTGGCTTTATCTCTATAGACTTCATAATCAGTGCAACGTCTCCTCATGCGCTCTCTATGTTTCATGTTCCAGATGTCTTAAATTTCCATTAATGCAAAATATGTATCTCAGAGAAACAAGTTGTATAAGAAAAATTAGACCTTTAACTTGACAATAACCACGAGAAAGATCTTGCAAAGAGCCAGTGTCGTATCTTTTTTTTTTTCAAAATTCGGTGAAGAAACTGTATGAATAGTTTCTAACGTTTCCCATGTTGAATTTGAATTTTAGGAGAAGTTGATCCTTTATTTTGAAAAAAAAGGAGCCAAAGTTTTGGCGTTAATAATGTTTTTTGTTCATGTAGAACCGCCAATTGTAACGACCAGATGTAAAAAATCTAAGTGTGGTATCTCGCAGGTTTGAAAGGTCTGATGTTGGCCTCCATGATCGCTGCCCTCATGTCGTCCTTGACCTCCAACTTCAACAGCGCCGCCACCATCTTCACCATCGACATCTGGAAGAGACTCCGCGCGAAGGCATCCGAGGGAGAGATGCTGGTGGTTGGCAGGTGAAGCTGTCTGCCTTTCTGAGGAAGGGGGTGGGGGTTCTCTTTGTTGCATATTGTGATGAGGCCAGAAATCCAGGCATATCCCATGGCTATCAAGACGATTATGTCTTACGTTTATTGTAAAAATTCGCAGACTTTACTTTCAATATTTCAGCACCTTGTCACATTTAAAACTCAAACTGTTCAATTCATTTAGAGCGTGATTGTTAATGACGTTTTTTGTTTTTTTTTTCTATTATATTAGAGATTGTAGCTTTTCAAACGCATACTTCGCCTCAAACCAGATAAAGAGTAGCAGAGGAAATTATGATGCCTTTACATGATTCTCCGACATTCTCTCTCTTCAGACTTTTCATTGTACTTTTGATGGGTATCAGTGTTCTCTGGATCCCGATACTAGAGTCATCGCAAGGGGGACAACTCTTTAACTATATCCAGACTGTCACTGGCTATTTCGCTCCCCCTATCTTGGCTGTTTTTCTCCTCGCCATTCTCTGGCCAAGAACCAATGAAAAGGTCGGCAGGTTTGACTTTTTTGAAAGCGTATTTGACATCTGTTGCGCAATAATAGATATTCAAACTAAAGTCAAATGGGAGCCTTGTTAGGGGTTGTCGCAAAGTTCTCGACTCTGCTGCATAGCATGGCACATTTAATTTTGAAATCAGATTCTTTTAGCCACTAGCCATAATAATGCTATAACTTTTCCACGACTAACTCAAAATCGACCAAAATTTTAACATTACAGTCTGAGATCATTTTTACCGTCAATTTGTTTTATTATGTATGGACTCTCTATGTCCTCACCTTTAAAAAATAAAACCATTGCCATAAATCCCATTAGGCTCCTTTTATCACGAACCCCTCGTTTCTCACCGTTCGCCTGTTGGCAGGGAGCGTTTTGGGGTCTGATGCTTGGTCTGGTTGTGGGCGTGGTCAGGATGGGGCTAGACTTTGGCTACGGCAGTCCCGCGTGTGGCGAGGATGACCCGCGACCTGTGATTGTCTCGAAAATTCACTTCCTCCATTTCACCATCCTGCTGTTCGTCATCAGCTTCGTGAGCATCGCCGCCATCTCCTGGCTGACTGAACCCATCCATGTGTCGCATGTAAGTGGAACAGCCCTCAGAAATGGCCAGGTTTCAACATATATCATTTGAAGGCCTGAATAGTTTTAAACATAACCTGCATGAACAGGCTTCTAAAAGAAAAAAATAAATTGCTTGTCTGTGTGTGTGTGTGTTAATGAACCCAAAAACCATTGGGATATTGTGCAATCGGGCATTTATCTAAACTTCCAACTCACAAAGTTTAATCAAATCATTGTCAAAGTTCTGAAATATAATCTGGTATTCCAGATCATTCGCCTCACCAAAGCTTTTACATTTTTGAAACATAAAACTGACCCTGGTATGGTCAACTCTCAAACACCCATCTTTAGAAATTAAAATCGAGTCAAAGTGTAATCCAATCTATATAAGAGTTATGTCATAACAAAGACTTTATTCTGTCAGAAAATTAGGATAGATTTGGGCTGGTTATGTTTTCACATACAAAGATCAGAAAAAAAGTTAATTGTTTTGTGCCACGCTCTACTATTGTCTGAATTTCATCTCGTTCACTTCTTCTTTCTTTATTTCTTCATTGGATCTCTCTTAAACTATGTCGTACTATTCCTCTAATTATCTGATGTCCTCTCTGTCTCTATCTTTCTATCAATAGTTTGTCTATTTTTATATATATGTGTGTATGTGCAGATGTATGTATCTATCTATTGACCTAATTGTTTATCTATTTATCTATCTATCTATCTATCTATCCAAAAATCCATTCATCTATAAATCTATCTATCTCTTATGATTTTTTACTTAATGTTCTCACTCCTCTCTCTCTCTCTCTCTCTCTCTCTCTCTCTCTCTCTCTCTCTCTCTCTCTCTCTCTCTCTCTCTCTCTCTCTCTCTCTCTCTCTCTCTCTCTCTCTCTTTCTCTGCCTCTCTCTCTTTTTCTCTGCAGACAATCCGCCTGACCTGGTGGACACGCCACAGTGACCAGGCGAGGACAGAGTTCCCTCAGGAGCGAGAAAGACGTCTGGAGGCTGAGAGAGCGGCTGAGTCACATCTACCCGTCACAGGTAACTTCCTGTCGGAGCATGTCATGGAAAAAACTGATTAGTTCCCTGCTGATTACTTTTCAACTTGGAGCAAATAACTATCTTCTCTTTCACAAATCTGACTGAAGCCCCACAGTCCACAACTGGTTGCTGTAAGTAGATGCTGTTTAAACAGAGTAATGATCCCTCTTTTGACCTATTCTCACAGCTGGCTAAAGCCCCTACATTCCACAATGGTTGCAGGTTAACTTTCTCATAGCTGGCTAAACCTCTACATTCCAAAATCGGTTACAGGTTAACATTCTCATAGCTGGCTTAACCTTTACATTCCACACCTGGTTACAGGTTAACATTTTCATAGCTGGCTAAACTTCTACATTCCACACCTGCTTATAGGTTAATATTTTCATAGCCGGCTAAATCTCTAAATTTCACACCTGATTAAAGGTTAACATTCTCATATGTGGCTAAACCCCTACATTCCACACCTCGTTACAGGTTAACATTCTCATAGCTGGATAAAACCCATAATTCCACAACTGGCTACAGATTATTGTCCTCAAAGTTAGTTTTAGATTTTTCTCTTTCAAAATGGTCACAAGTTAACATCTTCACGTTTAGTTTTTGCTTTTACTCTCCACAACTGGCCACAGGTTAATATGATTTTTATATACAACGAGTAACATTTTATCTTCACATCTGATCGCTTAATGACATCCGTATCAACTCAATCACAGCTTCTTTCACAGTCCATTTTGATTAATATTTGATTGCTTAGCGGATCAAAATAATTTTAACTTCTAACCTCTTTTTTTAACACTAGATTTAGATTTGCTGTTGTTGTTATTTCCTTTCTAAAGGGACACCTGTCAGTGAAACGGTAAATATTATTTCACATACATGAAGCGATCACAAGAAACTATAATATTACTATATAGCATTAAGAACTTTTGAGTTAGAGAGGGCACAACGTGAAAATTTCCTCTACACATAGACATCATCTCTTGGAAACTAAGTTACAGGAAATCACCCTAGTTTTTATACAGCGTGAAATCGCCTTAAAATTTCTATGTTGTGCTGAGTTTTCCGCACTATAAGTCACACTTTTTTCCTTTAAAACTAAAGGGAGGGGTTACGAGAGGAAGATATTGTGTGGGTTCAGCATGTAGCTTTATCAATAATAGACAGCCGATGTTGTGGTTTGGAATTCTCTTATGGCCAAACGATCCTTATTTCCAACCTCATCTAGTGTTAGGGATTAAAGAATGAGATTGCAAATACTTTTTTTTTTCAATTTTTTTAGATCTTAAGGCAGAGTCGTCTCAACTTCTGCAGTTACACATACTTTGAGGCTCCTATAAAACCAAGAATAGATCGGGTAAAGTGAGGCGCATCTCCACTATAGTCAAGGATTCGATCATCTTATTCCCATATTGTTAATTCAACCCTCTAAGTCTGAGCAATCTGGTGTCCTAAAATTACGCCTACGACGGGCAAACTAAAGTAAAGTTTTTTGTTGTTTTTTTTTTTTTTACTTAACTCAAATTGAACTTTTGAAATTTTTGTTTTATATTGCGACGCAAAGCAGTAGAAACACAAGGTTCAAGCTGTAACAATTGAAACATTCTTCTGCGCCCACCCCCATCCCCCCTCCATTTCTCCTTCTTTTTCTCCCCCATTCTCTCTCTACCATGAAGACCCCGCCCCCCTACCCCGTTGGCGATCCATTCTGTACCTCATATGTGGATACGAGCGTCCCGTGCAGTCGACCTTGACCTTGACTCAGGAAGAGCTCCTGCTGCAGAAGAAGCTCCTGACATCGATAGAGGAACATCCGCCGTGGAGCTACTTTGTCAATTTTAACGCAGTTTTACTCATGGGTTTCGGCATTTTTCTCTGGGCATTCTTTGCATAAAACGGGCACATTATTCTGTGGGGCAGGACTATAGATTTTATAGACATCGTTAGCTGAATGGAACATGCCATTCCAACCAGCCACTTTAAGAGGAGATGGTTCTACCCTATAGTTTCATTGAAGCCTTAAGTTACGAAATGAAAAAAAAAGCTAAAAAACAGCACATGGAGTATTGCTGTGAAATATTCACAGCAGAGAATAAAAAAGCATAAGCCATCAAATCTGGGAGTGGGGAGAGGGCGGAGGGGTGTTAGTGATCCGAGTAAGTGACGATTGACTTAGATCAGTGTAGGAATCGTTCTGTGCCTGATATATAATTTTCTTAGATTTTGAGGGTCAAAAAATGTTCTCCTCACGAGATGATTTTGCAAACGCTAAATCAGCATTTCTTTTGTAATTGTAAAACATTATCACCCTTAGCTTTGTCTTTCAATTTTTTAGTTTTTTTTTTTTTTTTTCTGTTGAAGTGATAGATTAGACGTAGAGAGAAACAAAGTTTATAAAGCCAGTGAAGCAGTTATATGTACATACAGCTGTTTATTTCATTGTAAACAGTATGAAATTTTATCAATTTTTAAGCGATATTTCCACCACGCATAATTTTCAGACTCCATGTCTGATTTTATCAGCTAACTGTGTACTGCTCTGTAAAAAAATTGCTGTAAGTAGATGCTGTTGGTTTAAACAGAGTAATGATCCCTCTTTTGACCTATTCAAAATCTTTCAACGCCGCGGAGCAAGAGTCGGTTTTCTGTGTCGTCCCGTCCACCTAGCTAAAGGTCTATCGTTGATATCAATGCAGATGGAGGGGCGAATTCAAGCCAGAGATATAATCATAAAAACATCAAATGGGATAAATATTCTGCAAAGAAATAATGAAGAAAATTTTATGATTGCTTCTTGCTGTTAACCAGAGCTCGTCAGATCCAATCATGTCATAAAATCTTTGTTATATCTCATCCCTGCAAGAAATTCGATTTTTGTAACATTGCACATTCCATAATTGTTTATCATATAGCACTAATAGCGCCACTGTTGTAATCATGGTTGCTCTTGAAGTTAACAAATATATAAGTTTATGCATCTATTCCTTACTAGCCTATATACACAAATGTATGTATGTATATAATATATAGATAGATAGATAAATAGATATATAGATAGATGGAGAGAGAGAGAGAGAGAGAGAGAGAGAGAGAGAGATATGCAAGATACAAAGAAAACGAAAGGCGAGAAACAGAGAGAGAGAGAGAGAGAGAGAGAGAGAGAGAGAGAGAGAGAGAGAGAGAGAGAGAGAGATGCAAGATACAGAGAAAAAGAAAGGCGAGAAACAGAGAGAGAGAGAGAGAGAGAGAGAGAGAGAGAGAGAGAGAGAGAGAGAATAAGAAATGGAAAAGAATAGAGAGAGAGTACGGTTTAAGCTATACGAAGAGTAACAAGGGGGAGAAGAGGTGAGAAAAGAAGAGGCAATGTTAAAACGAAAGAGCAGATCAGAGGAGATATTAAATTAAAACAAAAAAGAGAGGGAGAGAGAGAGAGAGAGAGAGAGAGAGAGAGAGAGAGAGAGAGAGAGAGAGAGAGAGAGTGAGAGAGAGAGGCGAGAAACCGAGAGATCGGAGAAGATAGAAAGAGGCAAGAACAAGAGAGAAAGAGACCGTCAGAAATAGACAGGGAAAGAGAGAGGCATGATTTACTCAAGCACACACAGTGACAGATTCGCTGCCATAATCAGCAATAACGTATAAATAATTATATCATTGAGTCTTCATGGTTTGATAGAAATCATGCTGGACTAATCAATTAAACATGATAATAATTTTGAGTCGTAGCCATGATAACATTCATGTTGACCTGTAAGTTATATGTGCCATGTTCTGTTGATGTCTAGTCACTGTTCAAACCTAGATAGAAACCATGGTAGATTAATACATAAAAATACAATCATTATTTGGAGTTGTAACCTTCACAATATTTGTATTGAACTTTTAGTTATTTGTATCATTGCCCTGTTGATGTTTAGTCAATATACCAAACTAGACGGCAAAACGCTTTATTTTTGTTTGTTGCTTTCGTGCTATCCGTTAAATGGTATTCTTTTTGTCTCATTTTTATATCTCTAAATACTTTCTCCTATTTCCACAACTCTTATTCATTTATTTCCTCACCTTTAATTTACTTAAATCTTTTTACTCTTTCTCCTGCGTCTTTTTTGCTTTTTGTTACCGTTTTGTGTCTCTGTTCCCTCTCTTTATTCGCGACTTCCTTCTTTGTGTAATGAGATGAGCACGTTGAGACAAAGCCTACAAACGTTTGAGATATTGTCTACATCTGTTTGAGACAAAGCCTACAAGTGTTTGAGACATGTCTACATCTGTTGAGACAAAGTCGACAAATTTTTTAGACATAGCTTACAAGTCAGACATACCTTAAAAAAGTTTGAGACATATCCTATAAATGTCTGAGACAACGCCTACAAGTGTTTCAGAAAAAACCTACAAGTGTGTGAGACAAAGTCCTCAAATGTTTGCGATATTGTCTACATCTGTTTGAGACAAAGACTACAAATGTTTGAGATATTGTCCACATTTGTTTGAGACAATGTCTACAAATTTTTGAGACATAGCAAATAAAATAATGTTTGAGTCAAAGCCTTTAAATGTGTCAGACAAAGCCTGCAAATATTAGGAGGTTTTTGTACACAATGAGCTATAAAATCTAAAAACCTGTTTCTATTTTTTTTTTTTCAGACCAAATCCTTTCCTTATCAAGTAAACACAACTCAATCTATTCTATAGGAAGAAATGCAAACATTTTATGGCAAACAATGTGAAATGATTAAGTTATATCAAAATTTGACAGTTTGGTAATCGAAGGTTTCTCCACACCGCTGGTTTATTTCAAGTATGCATAATATTTAATTAGGTTCTACTTTGAAAGACATTGTGTCACAAGATGATGTTCTCTGAATGCGTAGAAAAGACATAAACAGCAGGCTGGACGTAAGGCGTTGATCAGTCTCTCTTGGTAGGTCTCTGGGTGACAGTATCAGCTTTTCCTCATACGGAGCGTGACTTTAGATGACAGTTATCAGCTTTTCCTCATTCTATTTGTGCGTCTCTGGATTACATTTATTAGCTTTTCATCGCAATAATAAGTGCGACTCTAGATTGCAGTTATCATCTTCTCCTCGTGCGCCCAGTGAGTCCTTGAATAATAGTTATAGACTCGGTAATACGCTTTTATTCACAGTATCTATAATTATGGATGATATTTATCCATTTCAAAATTTCTGACTTCTTCTTCTTCTTCTTCTTCTTCTTCTTCTTCTTCTTCTTCTTCTTCTTCTTCTTCTTCTTCTTCTTCTTCTTCTTCTTCTTCTTCTTCTTCTTCTTCTTCTTCTTCTTCTTCTTCTTCTTCTTCTTCTTCTTCTTCTTCTTCTTCTTCTTCTTCTTTTTCACATTATTATTATTATTATTATTATTATTATTAGTAGTAGTAGTAGTAGTAGTAGTAGTAGTAGGAGTAGGAGTAGGAGTAGTAGCAGCTGTAGTAGTAGTAGTAGTAGTAGTTGTAGTAGTATTAGTAGTAGTAGTAGTAGTAGTAGTAGTAGTAGTAGTAGTAGTAGTAGTAGTAGTAGTAGTATCATCATCATCAGTAGTAGTAGTAGTAGTAGTAGTAGTAGTAGTAGTAGTAGTAGTAGTAGTAGTAGTAGTAGTAGTAGTAGTAGTAGTAGTAGTAGTAGTAGTAGTAGTAGTAATGTTTTTGTTGTAGTTGTTGTTGTTGTTGTTATTGTTATTATTATTATTAACATCATCATCATCATCATCATCATCAATATTATTATTATTATTATTATTATTATTATTATTATTATTATTATTATTATTATTATTATTATTATTATTATTATTATTATTATTATTATTATTATTATTATTATTATTATTATTATTATTATTATTATTATTATTATTATTATTATTATTATTATTATTATTATTATTATTATTATTATTATTATTATTATTATTATTATTATTATTATTATTATTATTATAAGAAGCTGAAAACACACATTAATCGAAAGTGATCTTGGTGACAATTTGCCGTGATTGCTGAGCGTGTATATAGACTTATATTTTTGTTCTGATATCTATCCTTTACTTACATTACCCAGATATATGCCTCCACTTATCTATTTTTGCCTAGAATCTAGACATCTCAATAATTCTTATTCTAAACACAAAATCTAGATCTAGAACTAAATCTTTTGATTTGCATCTAGCTGCAATAAATAGTTAGGCCCTTAATCTAAAACCTATGTCCAAGCAACTTTTTAAAAGGTTTTTTTTTACTAACTCTTATACTATAACATGAAGATTTGTTTCAGACGGTTTTAGATCTGCCGCCGCATACATTGTATGCGTACTTTCAGTTTCATTCCTGCCATCTCTGTCAAGAAAATAATATTCACGTTTTTGTCTTCAATTTACCAAAGACACATTTTGTTGAAAATTGATATTAACACTCCAATCTTTAGGGCAATATACAATTTTATGCCAAATACCTAGTTGGTCTACAAATGCTTGGTTAGATGGTGCTAATTTTTTGCCTAGCTCTACTATGTATAGATTATTACTAGTGTTGTCATTATTAACATTATCATCATTATATTGTTATTAATATCAGCAGCAGCAACAGCCTTATTATCATTATTATTATTATTATTATTATTATTATTATTATTATTATTATTATTATTATTATTATTATTATTATTATTATTATTATTATTATTATTATTATTATTATCTTGATCATCTGTCTACATTCCTAAGGCCGAATTTCGCACATTGTTAGGCCAACGTTGCTCCGTGGAGTATTTTAGTGATGGACACTACAATGGCGCTATAGTGAACAAGTAAAATCCTTCATTCTGTAGACTTTAGCCAGGAGAGAGCGGACTGAGTACTGCCACCTGGCAAACATCGTTCACCTGATTTAACTCCTTGTCGATTCCGTTTCGTTTGTTTGTTTGGGGTTGTTTTTTATGTTTTATTGTTTCTTTTTTTTTTTTTTTTTTTCATTCTTTTGTCTCAATGTCATGTGAGAAGCTTACTTAGATGGTGGTCTTTTCATGTAAAAGTTCGTTTATGAACTTTTCTTGGGTAGAATGTGTACTTCGAAAGGTCACTGTTCCAAATAAAGGTGCGTGTCCACGAAAATGTAAACGGACACATATTCATTGTAATCATTTAAATTTCAGCAAGATCACACTTCCTTAGGCTTGAAGGGAAATCAAAGGAGCAGGGAACGAGTGGCACACAGCATACGATAAAAAAAATTCTTTCAAATGTTTGTTATGCGTTTAAACAAAAGTGACTTTCGCGAAGTTTGTAAAGTCTGTATGTATGTAGGCCTTTTGCGCACAAAAATAGCATAGATGTTATCATGACTGGATTTTTTTGTGTAACACCCGGCAGCCTTTAACTGATGATTCACCCGCATGACACGACTGCAATATTGCCAGACGTGTTTGAAACATCCTGTCGTCTCGCTCTTGTGACACACCAATGTCGGACTGTTTAACCAACCATTTTGCTGGAAGTAACTTGCTGATAGGTTCAATCACATTTCATTGGATGAGGTCAGTCGGAATTCAATAAACTTGAATTAAAACTAGGGGTAAATAGATATTTAAAAACGCTAATACTGTGCAAATATCCGGCTTCTGCTAACTTCATGCTGTTTGGATTGCTTATAAAACTGGAATGTGAAACAATATCTTTGATATGAACAAAATTTTCCTCGCTCGAAAAGTATAGATGGTTTCTTACGTTTTGATTTTTTTTTATTTCGCAACATCCTTTTGATAGATGATCGGTTTATTATGGTAAGGACAACGTGGCCACATTAAGTAATGAACATGCGTAGTATGCTTTTTTTTCCCTTTCTTTGGGAAGAACTTTGTAGACTCATTTGACGAAAGCATGTCAGAGAGTGTTCGGTATAGCAAATTAGCATCTCGCCTGCGTGGATCATTCTCTCAGAAACATAAGACTGGGCTGAACTGTAAAGCTAGCCACAGATAAGTCAGAATGTAAAGTGTTGTGTTTAAAATAAGGAGATCTCTGGTTCGATCCCTAGGTAAGCCATCTGATGATATATCGGATCCCATGTAAAAAGTGCCATCTATGGCTTCATAAAAAAAAATCGCTGCCTCGGTATAAGACTCCCTCGAAATTTAGGGACGTAAAACGTATTAGGCTAAAGAAACTAAGTTGGTCAGATCAGACTAAGCCAACCTCTCGATCAACAAGATGTGTTTTTCTTTATTAAGCGAAGCAGGTCTGATATCATCTTTTATACCTTTGTCATGTATTTATCGATCAACAATCAAAAAGATTTAGTTTTTATGTTTTTTAGGCAAATAATTACTCTGTCCTAAGTCAATCTGAAGGTTGATTCGAATCAGTAACGAAAATTTCAGATAGAGAAATCTTTGTTGTGGGAAAGTCCAATGCATTTCTTGGCTTTTGGCTTTAGAGGCAGATCTTGTTCCCTGCAGAAACATCTTGCAGCCAGGAGATGGATGTTTCAGAGAGAGCTAGGGTTCACATGATACGTTGGTTCTATCACGCATGCGCAGGTGGACAGAAGTTCCTGTCTGCGAAGGGAAAAACGGCATTTCGGAAACATGGAGTGAATCGATCAAATTTCTTGGCCGTATCCTGAGGCAGAGTAAGGTCAGCATACTCGCGGGTACAATCTCTCTCCACAACTATAGGCTAGGAGAGACGCGGTTCTCCGTATATCTCTCCGGCAACCCCAATGTGTCGCGCAAACCTCTCTTGATTACTGCCCTTTCCCAGGTTCTTTTCCTTCCCTGCGGGCATTGTCAGCGAGCATGCGCAGAGCAGACAGTTCCGGCAGCGCCTGAATGTCAAACTGGAGAGGCCTGGGCCCATGAAGAAAATGTCGGGCTGAGGCAGCGGGCAGTTCAAGTGGTTTCAGCTGAACCAGCGAAACCAGAGGCCTCCAGCTCTTGTCACGTGACGGTCACTGTGGCAACCCGAGACATCAGGGCGGAATATTCGAGTTGAGAGACTGAGACACTGGGACTATGACAGTGGGGAAACGGCTGCAAAACCAAGTACAAGCTGAGTTATCTCATCACTTCCACGAAATTACCTTGTTATAATGCTATGATACTTAACTTGCGTAAGCTTTTTATCGAGAATATGCACACACGCAAATTCAAAAGCTACATGTACTCTATAAAAATTATTTTCATGTTCTTGTTACTAATAATTTCAGATGTCGCTAATAATGCCAATTAAACGTAATAAGATGTTCAAACCATAAGACGTGTTTCTCCTGTTAGATTTTTCTTATTTATTACCTTTATTTCACCAGAACGAATCAACAGATTATGTTTATTGTTCATGATAACAAAGCTAGTTCTCATTCGTTAAATTGAACTTTCTGTGCTTACTCACATCTCTTTACACAATGGTTCTAAGTTGAAATGATCCGAATGCCTTAAAAGTGCTTAAGACCTACTTGTTTTGCTTGTAGTCTTATCCAGTGAAGGTTAGGGAGTTTGACGTAGAGAAAAACAATAGCCATGGCTTTACTGTTCTTATGACATTGTTGAAAAACGTTTGAATACGCTGTTTCAAGGCGCTAACGATTCAGGCAACAATTCCGTCAATAAGAACTTTTTTATTGTATTTTTTTCACTTAAAAAGGTACTCCCGCTGCCGAGCCAGTCAGATCTGAACGGTAGGATGGAGAGCGGCAGTCAGACTTCAGTACGGGAAAGAGCTAATCTAGGATTCGATATTGAGTCTAGAGAGTCAGTGGTCTATTATGAACATAGTTCCTGAACCATTGATGATTCTTACGGGAAATAATTGCTTTGCTGAAGCAGTCGCCTTCCAGTTATAATTTTCATAAAATAAGTTTTTCAGTTCAAATAAGCTGCAGATAAGTAAATGAGGTCCAAGCTTTTGAGATTCCAAAAACATCTAAGGAGGACATTACGATTTCAGCATCTCATGCAAGACTTCAAACTTAAGTAAGAAAATCTTGAAGGTTACAGTCGAAGTTTTTATCCTAGATTTTGATCTGAACTCTGAAGTTAACTCTTATCTGATGATAAATAATTTGTAACAATCTTCTCTATATTTTAAATTAGATAATTAAAATATGGATCAATGTGCATCCAGACAAAATTGATAATACGATTACAGAAAGTGTATCAATACTTGTTAAGTTAGTAAGCTCATTGCATACACTTTTCTCTATAGTCTGAAGACGGTTCGTATGCTCGTCTTGATCTAAATGCCCTTTCATATTTTCTATCTAATGCTGTATTGTGACTTGGGCTATAACATCTTTCAGCAAATATTTCTGCAGGTCTAGACCTAGATGTTGTTTTGGAAAACCCTAAATATCTCTCTTCAAAAATTCTACATCCCGAACCAAAACCTTTTATGACTTTTCCAAACAAACTCTCGGAGGTAATGGTGGAGACAAAAGATGGAAAAGTACAGTTTCGAACACATTTCCTTTGGTCCGCTTTCCACTTTTAACCCTGTTCAGTCGCTGTTGCAATACTAAATATTTTAAAAACACTGCCTTGAATTAAAAAAAAAATGCCGTGTAATAATGTTTTTAAATTGTTTCCCACTTTTATTTTCTTGGCAAACAGCTTAATTTTTGTTTTAGATATAGTTTCCCTGTACTCTCCCGAGAGAACTACATCCACGCACAAAGGCACCCAAAAAACACATGCCCGCTATAGTTGGAAGATAAAACATGTGATAATTTCGTGTTTCTTGTAAAATCATTCCTGCTCTTGTTACTTTATACAAACATGAGAGATACCACGAGGGAAGATCCTGTGCAACCTGTTACCGCGAAGATGTTTATACATTATGGCCTATATGCAAAGAAGCGTATATATTTGAACCACCTTCCCTCCCCGTCTCTTTATCTCTCTCTCTCTCTCTCTCTCTCTCTCTCTCTCTCTCTCTCTCTCTCTCTCTCTCTCTCTCTCTCTCTCTCTCTCTCTCTCTTTCTCTCTCTTTTTCTCTCTCTTCTGTCTCTCTAGATTCACGCCAACGCTGCCCATACATCTCTTACATTCTTATAAGTTCTATATCTATAAGTTTCTTTTTATTCCTTTCCTCCTATCTTTCCCTCTTTCCATCCCTGTTTCTGTGTGTCTGAGCTTGTCTGTGTCATGGCTCCAGCAGGTGACCCAGGGTTGCCTCAAGAGAAACAAAGCAGAGATCGCCAGACCATGCTCTTGTCATGTCCCTCCACATGCTGAGCATATCTAGCGAGGTCTGCCCCTCACATACATGTCTGTTCGGGGTGCACCATCAGACTAAAGTCTGGCCGATGGTCTTCTGTCTGTGTGAGATTATAGGAACTTAACAATCCACCCATCTACCTCCAGAAAGAAAATTATAGTCATAAGAGCATTTTCGCCTCTGTTAGTCTACGCCGCACACACACCTGCCTCTAGACTAGGAGACGGCTAGTTCATCAGAGCTCTCATAGGTATTTTTCATGATTCAGAGCCGTGAACATTGCAATCGGCTGAGAAAGAAGCGAGTTAGGTACAGATCTATTCAACTGCTCTAGCAAACTTTTTTCCAGTCGTGCCCACCCAGAATCTTGCTCAGCCCTGGCCAGAAACTATCTCGACAATCTGCGCTTCGTGTCGTGTTCCCTCGGTAAATGTCGACCACCCCCCAAGTGGAAACCGCACTATTTCTCTGCGTATCACTTCGCGTGTCAGCTTTGGGCGTATGGGGTCGGAAGGTTATCCGGCCCCAACAGTTAGTGTGTGCTGTGGGTGGAAACAGAGGCTATCTTTGGCATGGGTTCTGCTTAGGCCTAACTCTGCCTCATTATCACCATCACCGCATGCAGGTTACATGGCTCGCAGGAAAACCTGGATTAAAGTCATGAGGCCTAGTTTTTCTCCTACTTTCTATTTATAAAAAAAGATAAAAAGAAGTGCCTGCATCGAGGTGTTGATAATCGAGACAATCAGAATGATACTCGGACCCGTCATTACGATGTTCATCGTGAGCAAATTTGGTTTCTGCGCCATAGAATAATTAATAATCGAGAGAGAGAAAGAGAGAGCGAGAGAGAGACAGAGAGAGAGACAGAGACAGAGACAGAGACAGACAGACAGACAGACAGACAGACAGACAGACAGACAGACAGACAGACAGAAAGAGAGAGAGAGAGAGAGAGAGAAATGGGGGAGGGAGACAAACAGACAGACAGACATGCAGAGAGCAGAAAAAAGGAGGGGGGCGGGCAGTGAAGCTGTGATGTAATGATAACATCGTATGAACAAATATGTGAAAACATACCAAACTGTCACATTCTCAAATGTAAGATAGACCCATCAAGAGATGGATCATAAGCTGTTGCAAAAGTGTTACATATGAATAAGCACAGTTGTAACATTTTCGTGCCCTAGAAAGTAAAAATAAGAAGGGAATTTAAAATGGAAAGCCACAATTTTGTTTGATATAAATTTTAATAAATTTTGATTTAAGCTAACACTTTACAATGAAAATCTTTTTGTATTACTTACATGATTGAAATACATGTATAATCATTGTCCCTCACAGAAAACAAATACACACACATAACTTGTAGTGCACATCACACACAGCAACAAACAGCCATACACACCGTGAAGACAAATACCCATACACACCTTGTAGAGTGTGTCACACACAACAACAACCACCCATACACCCACAACTTGTAGCGCGCGTCACAGACAGCAACAAACACCCATACACACAACTTGTAGCGCGCGTCACACACCAGCAGATAAGCACCCGTACACACCTTGTAGCGCGCGTCACATAAAGCACCGAACATCCATACACACAACTTGTAGCGCGCGTCACACACCAGCAGATAAGCACCCGTAAACACCTTGTAGCGCGCGTCACAGACAGCAACAAACACCCATACACACAACTTGTAGCGCGCGTCACACACCAGCAGACAAGCACCCGTAAACACCTTGTAGCGCGCGTCACAGACAGCAACAAACACCCATACACACTTTATAGAGTGTGTCACACACAACAACAACAACAACAACAACCGCCCACAACTTGTAGCGCGCGTCACAGACAGCAACAAACACCCATACACACAACTTGTGGCGCGCGTCACACACCAGCAGATAAGCACCCGTACACACCTTGTAGCGCGCGTCACATAAAGCACCGAACATCCATACACACCATTTAACGCGTGCAACACAGTAGCAGACAAACACTCATACCATACACACCTTATAGCGCGCCTCACACACAGCAGACAATCACCCTAAACGTCCCAAGTGCACGTCATACTCATAGACAGCAAACAAAGAACCTTACACATCATGGAGCGCGCCTAACAGAGTAGCATACAAACACACATACACCACAGTAGCGTGCGACACACTCAGCAGTCAAAACACCTATACACACCTGGGATCGCGCTTCACAGGAATTTTAAATTATGAAATGTTCAGACTTCATGATAATCTTATTTCTTTTGGCTCCTTATTTTCAACGTCCCATATTACTCCATCAGAGTGTTACGCGGAGAATCCATTCCTTAGAGCTATGATAAATGAAGGAATGTCTCTTTAAAGTGTCTGCACTGTAAAGGGGGGGAGGAATACACCCTTTAGAGACATGATCGTCACTATGAAAACGTGTGGCAAACAAGGACAAAAAAAGACCAAACCAGGCTGAGCGGCGATGAACACTCTTTGAGGTGGTGCCATCGCTAAGACTGGTTGATGTCATCGCTAAGACTGGTTGATGTCATCGCTAAGACTGGTTGATGTCATCGCTAAGACTGGTTGATGTCATCGCAAGACTGTTTGATGCCATCGCTAAGACTGGTTGATTGGTTGTTGAATGTTAACTTTGTCTACCCTAGGTTGAATGAATGGCTCTCTGACTGGCTCAGTGTCAGTCTACTGAGTTAGTTATTGATTGAACGGCTTGATAACTGTGAGGTTATTTAAAGAAAGGTTGATTTAATGATCGATCAGCTCAAATAATTATCAGTTACAACCCTGTGGGTTACGCAGTGAACTATTATTGTGCGGCGAATAGTGCCAATTACAGAAATCGGGTTGGTAATAGCAGAAAAATGTGCTTGTTCGACGTTGCTTGCATATCTCATCTACTGGTTATCCTTTCAAACTTTATCAACATCATCTGAAAACAATCTCTTCAGATAATAAAAAAAAAGAATATATATATATATATATATATATATATATATATATATATATATATATATATAAAGAGAGACAGCTAATTGTCTTTTCGACATGCAATATAAATGTAGACCAGTAAACCTGCACACCCAGTAAAGAAATAAAGTGTTCTTCCACGTGCTGGAAGTATTTTTCTTTATCTTGTATTGTTTACCCAGTCAGCCCCGCGCACGCACTCCACTCCAGGAAAAAAGACAAACACGATGAAAACTTCCTCAAAAGTCATTGTGAAAATTGTAGCTGTTTCAGGTCGACTGGGACAGAACAAGACCACGTGGGATGGATTATGCTCGCCAACCAGATTGCGTGACCAGGTTTTGTTTTTGTTTCATTGCTCTAGGTCAACCCTATCTAAATGTTTTTAGTAGAATCTCAACTCTCTGATAGTTTAAAGTTTTATAACATTCATACAGCTTGTGCGTTGCCATGGCAACAAACTAATGAAGAAAAAAATAAGTTTCATATCAAAAAAATGATGTTGCATAAAAGCGTGAAGGCACTTCGTGGTGTCCATAAAATATGAAAGAATTGTAAAAACTGTCATCGTATTCTGAATATCGAACGCTCGAAACTTGAATCAAACTCATAGAGAGAACGCAGTTTGGCATCATGAAAAATGGTTATAGTGGACAATTGTATTCGTTTCACATTTTTTGTGAAAGAGCTGCGTCTAAAGATTTAAAATAAAGTATGTGCATAGAAGATAAAGGTAAAAATGAACAATTCAAAAAAATACAAGATATATTTGGCGATCAGTGTCTTCACGTTGAGCAAAAGATATAACTATTTTGGTTGAATAGAACATTATGTGCTAATATTCTTTGCAAAACTTTTAAAATACAGTCATGGATGTATTGATATATTTACAAACTCCCAGTCCACCACTAGCGGATTTTAGAGGCAGGCAGTGATGGATAAAGCATGCTGTTCAGAGTGACTTGAGGTGGCGGCTCAGTGGCCAAGCACTTCTCACGCCATAGTTTATGGAGACCACCATCAACTTTCGACTTGCGATACGCTAGGCGTGGTTTGGTCGTTCCTATGTTACAGTAATGTACAGGTAAGATCTGATTACGGTCAGTGTTGGCTAGAGACACGAACATCCTGACCGGACATAATGCCGTAGGTAAAGGATATTGAAAACAAAGAATCAACATATGTTTAGTAATAAAAACGCACAGAAGTGGAAATGAAATTTTTTTGGAAGTTTTTCTGTAACAAGCAAATCTCATTATTCTTCAGTAATTGTAAAAGTTTATCGATCAGTTTGCTGTGATCCTCTGTGGTCCTCTGTGTTCTTGAATTCCCACCGTACAGATAGACTTTACCGTCTCAAATATCAGCTGAGCGACAGATTTTCTATCTAGAAAATATTAATTTAGAAAGACGTGTATGCTACGTGGAGCTAATGTTTAATATGGAAATAGTTCTTCAAAACTTTCTTCGTTGCATCATTTTCAAATGAACTCCAATATTTACAAACCATGTAGATTGGACAAGGCAGTAACTTGTCTTATAACTTGTCCAATATGAAATCAAGTATAACAAAAGACATCATGGTGCATTGCATTTAATATATTTAAAGCGGTGAGCTTGAGTCAGTTCATTTCTTTGCCTCAATTTAAGCGAGATATGTAAAAGCAGCTTCGTTGTTGTTATTTTTAATTTTTGTTTTTGATAATGATGAGGATGATAATCACGCATGCATATATCTCGCCTACCTTTACAGTGACATACATAATTATCATGCCTGGTAATGGATAGTGTTTGCTTGACATGGTTCGTGTACAACAAGGGGATCTTAAGCATTTTCCTCAATATCAGAGAGGTCAGTATCATCAGGAACATGTCTGGAAAGGTGTAACCCAAAACTCATCTGCTGATGGGACGGGTATCAAAGCCAAGACTATGACCCATGTAGATTGCAAAATGGAGGCTCTTCTACTACAAAAAAAACTGGCACCACCTTGCGGCAATCAGCGCTCGCTTTGTTGTCATCAGTTTCTGTTGCACTCTACAATGAGATGAAGTCGGCCAAAAGAGTGCTCCGGCCTTATTGTGCGATGTCAGAACTCGCTCCAGACACCTCGGAGCTTTTTATTATGTTTGTCCATGCCACCCAAGGAAAGTACAGCTTAGAAACATTCTTGGTGTAGTCAATTTACTTAAGAAATATTAGAATTGCTGAATTTATCTTCCTGTGCTGTTTCTGCCCTAACTCATGCTTGACACTCTGTTGTATTAAGTTTGTCACCAGGTCCTAATTCCCTGGTGCAGTTGCTGCGTGACGTAACCTTGACCACCAGGCTGCAGTTGAGATGGTTGTGCCATCACGTGATGCGGATGATGATGAGGCCCGCCCACCATCTGAGTCCCGCCCCCAGCGCTCCCGCCACAGTAGCCCGCCCCCATGCCAGCCGTGTAGGCGAAAGGGTTTACGTTATAAGGCGCCGAGTACGGGGCGGAGTGGGGAGGTCCTGGTGGTGCCGGCTGGGCGGAGCCTCCCAGACAAGGTTTCCCGTCCCGCACCAACACGGGAACGTGTACCCTCCTCGCAGGTCCCCCAGCGCCCCCTGCCGCGGCAGCAGCTTGTGACATGGCCTGGAGCTCCAGGGTTTTGTCCTGGCGCTGCCGCTTGCACTTGTAGCGGCGGTTTTGGAACCAGATCTTTATCTGGGTAGAGGTGAGCTTGAGGTGGGCTGCCATCTGGTCCCGCTCTGGTGCACTCAGGTACCGCTGCTGCTTGAACCTGTGTTCCAGTTCATAGACCTGCGCCTGGGAGAACAACACCCGTGGCTTGCGCTTCTGCCGCTGCTTCAGTAGCCCCGGGCAGTTCTCATTGCTGCTGTTGCTACTGTTGCTGCTGTTGCTTGTGCCGTTGCTGCTGCTGCTGCTTATTGTGGCGGTGGATGAGTTGTGCGTTGCTGAACCTACGGAGGTTGTAGATGTAGTCGTCGAGGAGGAAGAAGAAGTGGATGAGGGTGTCGAAGATGGCGAAGATTTTGATTTATCCTTTTGGTTGGACATGGGAGGAGATGGCTGTTCCTCCAGGAACGACGGCGTGTTAGAGTAGTGAGGCTGCTGCTGCTGCTGTAGCGAAGCTTGTCTGTGTACAAGCTGGGGTGAGCCAGACGGGCAGCGGCTTGGGTGATGATGATCATGATGTTGTTGATGGAGATGATGCTGTTGGTTGTGAAGATGATGTTGCTGCTGTTGAAGATGGCGTTGACCCGTGGATATCAGTGGAGATAGCTCAGGACAAGTTTGTTTATCTGGAGGGACAAGAGAAAAGTTGTTTTAAACACAAATGTCTTCTGCTTTTGCTAACTGCATTGATTACGTGTCCTTATCCTTTAGATCTAGAATTTTTTCAAAAGATTGTTTCAGGAACATTTCTGCTCCACTGTCCAAAAAAAGAGCATGTTGTTGTGCTCTAAAATGACAAATTAAAAGCAAATGAGTCAACATATGAGCCTTAACTGAGAGAATACAAGAACATAGAAAAAGAACACAAACATCTCAACACAAACACATACACAGCCACATAAATTGAGAAAGATTCAGAATCAAGGAAGAGACGCACTTGTTGATACTTAGATGTATTCTAAGACAAAGACAAGGATCAAAAGAAGGAAACCAATAGCGTTGTTGTCACTTATTAATCAAACTGTAGCAAGCTTTATGGATCATCTTCTTTGACTATGCAATCTTTCTATACGGCAGAATAGACGAGCACAGATCGGGCAATTCCGGTGGAATCCGACCAACCACGGGCGAGCACTCTTGTGTTTGTTGTTTGGCAATATCCGTGACAGAACGCAAACTGTCGGGTTTAAACTAATGTTTGATAGGCGCGGACACTGAGATATCAACCCAGTCTTTGCTAACCGCGTGTAAGATAAACCTACTAGGATTTTCCTCTCTCTCTCTCTCTCTCTCTCTCTCTCTCTCTCTCTCTCTCTCTCTCTCTCTCTCTCTCTCTCTCTCTCTCTCTCTCTCTCTCTCACACACACACACACACACACACTCTCTCTCTCTCTCTCTCTCTCTCTCTCTCTCTCTCTCTCTCTCTCTCTCTCTCTCTCTCTCTCTCTCTCTCTCTCTCTCTCTCTCTCTCTCTGTAATCTACGTTACCGATCAAATACTCAAATACACACACATACACGTAGACGCCCAACCATACCCAAAGCTCGAAGCTTTGCTTTCAGAGAGAGGCTCGCCTTCCCGTGAGACACTGCGCTAATCGTTTGGGTCAACTTTCGTGACGTGTGCATATTGGTCGAGGCGGGACAAGAGTGAAGATTTCAAGTACTTGATCTTCCTGGCAGCCTTTGTTCAGTCTTTACAGATTGTTCCTTATTCTCTCTCCAGCTATCGAGCTACATTTACGTCTATCATCAATCTGTCTTTTTGCCTATCTCTCTATCTTTCTATATCTATCTATCTATCTATCTATCAATCTATCTATCTATCTATCTGTCTATGTATATTTCTTTTTTTTCTTTCTATCTACTCGTCTCAATGCCTTCGTATTTATCTATGAATCTTATTTCTACTTCTAAAAGCATAATAATCTATCAGAGCCGCTGGTACTTTCTAAACTCCCATTTTTGGCTGCATTGATCTGATTAACGACATGATTAACCATGACTTCAAACTTTGAATGTTATCTTTGTTGTCCGGATTTACTCTTCATTGAAAGTTTGAGATCTTAGAATCTACGATCTAGCCAAAGTGTTTGATTGGCAAAAAGATGAACTGATGTTCGCTTAAAAAAAATCAATGTGGAACCAAGTATTTCCGATTGTTTTATTTTTGCTATACGAATTCTAGGAGAGTATAATTTACAATATTGTCAAGAATATAAAGGTATTTTGCAGTTTTTATTGTCTCATTTTTATATGATCTATACAACTCCTTTTTTTCAGGGGGGGGGGGGAGAGGAGTAGTCGGATCTAGCTAGATTAAAACTTAACCTTGTCTAATGGATTGGTATTTGTTTTAGAACGGAGGGCGTTCGTTTCATTACGATATGAATTTAGAATCGGAAATGACTGAAACTGAAAGATCTCGAAGTTCATGGGGAAAATAAAGATCGACGAAAGTCTTGAGGTACATGTATCATGGAGGTGTGATTCCTAAAATACGATCTTTTCATTTTAATCTTCTCTAAAATGTTAAGAACGTGGTTCTTTTTTAACTTCAGCATTTCATCAGTTGCCCCAAAAATATTATCCGAATGCTTTTTGTGCGATCTAGCTAGTTAGGTATCATATGGTATCGCTTTTAATCTATACAGTGTTGTATCAAAAATCTTTTTCTTAGAAGATTTTGTGAATATATTATAATTAATGTATTTTTCATCCGAGTAAACTACGAAACGCAAGAAAAGGAACTGGAGAAAAATGCTTGTGTGTTATCGCATCGCCTTTTGGTTGGGCGGAGGGGAGGGGGGAGGGGGGGTCTGAGTAAAGGTGACTGTCCACAGTCTGTTCCACAGTGTGTCCCACAGCGTGGCTGGTCCGTCATGTTATGCTAATCAAACTGTTTTCTGAACTCAGTCAACAAACCGGCCGTGGCTCACAGTATCACGTTTGTTTACCAGAGAGTTCAAAACAGGTTAGGAGGAAAACTGGAAAAGAAGACTCAGACTTAAACAAAGAGAGATGGAGAGAGAGAGAGAGAGAGAGAGAGAGAGAGAGAGAGAGAGAGAGAGAGAGAGAGAGACAGAGAGAGACAGAGAGAGACAGACAGACAGACAGACAGATAGATAGACAGACAGACAGAGAAAATAGAGTGTAAAGAGATAAAATAACTACGTATTCAATCCGAGTTTGTTCATTATCATCGCCCTCATCAATATTATTGTGAATATCATCATCATCATCATCATTATCCTTATCATCAATCCACCCGCGCTTGCACCTACGAGAGGCATGTGGCAGCTGAAACTCAGTAGTAAAGATTTTTTGCTGACTCGAACTGCTCAGATGTTGCAGTTTCTAAAATATCTTATACATCTTTCTAATCGTAAATTTTGTTGGGACAAGTCAGGCTGAGTTGAATTAAAAATAAAAAAATTATGAGAACAAGGACACTAGGAAAGAGTAGATTTATAATGATGTATGCCAGCGAGGTCAGATAATACCTCTTGTAACATTATTGCCCACAGTTTTTTGTTTCAAGGAGGATATTAAAAACGATGCCAAATCCGTTACAGTGTTGTCTCTAGATTTGTTTGGCTGTTGTTTGAAACAGTCCTTTCACAAGATGGCGATATCAAGCCCTTCGATACTGGTATATCAAACTGAAGCCCAAAGCCAGATTTAAAAAGATGAGGCCCGAATTTCACCTGCCGAATGTCACTGGTGAGGGTCCAGAGTTTCCCTACGGATAACAGGGTGGACGCTCCAACACTGCAGCCACCGGGGCTCTTATGTTCTAATATCATGCAAAGGCCCTGTTTGAAGAATAAGCGCAGCCTATAAACTCTTAGAGTTACCTTTCCTTGCAAGCTGCAGTTACGAGCGGCCTGTGGCTGAGCTCTGTATGGAAACAAAGCAGAGGCGTCACGGGTGACAACTCTGAGATAAGCGGAAGCTCGACACAGGAAAATGAAGGTTGAATCATGTCCCTTTGTTTTCTTACTGAAGTTATTAGCAAAGTCAAAGGAAGGAAAAAATCTCTTTACATGATGAAGATAAAACAAGTCCTTTCTCCTCCACTGCTTCGCTCTACCCACAGTCGAGACTGATTTGTACCATCAAACTATAGATTGCTTCATAAGAGTTTGAATAAAATGTGAACAACGTATAGATCTATTACGGATTATTTAGAAGTCAGTCTGTGTTAAATCGTAAGAAAAGTATGGGGTCACAATAATCATGATCATTACATCAGAACCAACTTATACACTCACACGTACATGTTCACAACCATACCCACACACACAAACATGCGGCTTGTATAATACATGTATATTCATGTGCGGATTGTCCTGTTTTCTAACTTCCTTATTCTCTCCCCGTCTAGAACTGGCTCAGAAATGTTCATCCTGTCTGAACCAACTTGAGGTAGATTATACGTCGTGGAGCGCGCCTGTGGATGCTTGGTGCTGCATCCTCAACGGAGAGCAATACGAACTATTAGTTAGAAACTGTTCTCATTCCGCACTAGTCTTTTGTCTTATAGTTGAGTGAAATATAGGACTAATCTGACGACGATCGCGTTTGGTCAATAGCCTATACTGCCGAATCAAAAAGCTAGCTACAATCTTTCTATGTAGCGTCAGGAGAGCATATTATGGACATTTACTCAAACAAGTCTTTATGTCGAATGCGAAAAGGGACTTTTCCTCCATAGGGCTTTATATGCCAGAGGAGGCTAGAGACGTTTCCTCAATCAAGCTTCAGATGCCAGAGGAGATTGAGGACATTTTCTCCATCAAACCTTCATATGTCAGAGGAGTTTGGGGACAATCATTTCTTCTAACAGGCCTCCAAATGTCAGAGCATATTGAAGACATTTCATCCATCAGGACTTTATATACCAGGGGTTATTGTTGATAGTACTCTTCCTACTTCGTGTCTTCAAATGCTAAAGGATTTTTTTTTTTTGCACAGTTCCTCCAGCAAGCTTTCATTATGCCAGATGAGATTGGAAACATTTCCTTCACATGCCACAAGATATTCAGTTTTTCTAAGACTAAGCAGTATAGTCTTGCTCAATGTTAACATTCCACAAATCTCTTTGCGCGGGCTCAAGCATCTGGGGGTTTTTTGTTGTTGTTGTTGTTGTCACTTTTTTTCTTTCTTTCTTTCTTTTTTTTTTTTTTTAAACTCTTTTGAGGTGATCACAAGCGCTGAATCATGGATCTGAAGGAATACTACCTAGCTTACATATGTTTAGCATCTCATTTAAAGGCCTAGAGTGAGATTAAAAATATCCTTTGCATACTCCAAAAAAATATGCAAAAATAAAACAGCTGTCGATTTGCTGATGCTGAGCCACATCTTATGTCCCAGAGCTACAAACGAGAAGCAAGTTACGTCTCGAACTAAAGGTTTCAATGGTGTGATGCTGTTTCTGTGTCACTTATATGACTGCTGTGCTCAAGGTGGCAAGAAAGTGTATGCACTGATCAAATGTATCCCAACGAATCTGATTTACTGTACTATAGCAGAGGGAGAGATTCAGGAACTTTCACATTGTACTTTAGAGAAGAGGAAGTCAAAGAGACCTGCAGACTGAATAAGACACAGAGTAACCAAGCAAGTTAAAAAGCGGAGGTGCAAGGGAGAGGGGAGGGAGAGGGGAGATAGAGAGGGGAAAAGGGGTGAGGGGGGGGGGGGGGTGAGGTGCGCGTCAGAGAGATGTTGAGAAAGAGAACAGCGTGGTGTATGATTTAATAGACAGATATGAATTACAAGAGGCCGAAAGAGAAATGCGAGCCTGTGAAAAAGATTGCAAGAGAGATTAAAAGAAGGAAAAATAAAGAAAGAGTGAATCTGAAGCACAGGGAATATTGTGCGAGTCTGTGCATGTAAAATGGGGACAATGAGACACATAGAAAGAGAGAGAGAGAGAGAGAGAGAGAGAGAGAGACAGAGACAGAGAGACAGAGAGACAGAGAGAGAGGGAGAGAGAGAGAGAGAGAGAATGAAAGCAGAGGAAGTCACATGAGGAACGAAACTCAAAGCATAAAGAACAGAAAAGAGCCGAGCTAAGCCGCGAGAACGAAGTTAAGAGACCGTACTTAAGACAGGGAAGAGCTCACTTAAGAAAGTCTTCAAGACAGCAACAAACTCCGCGGCTTTGAGAGTGTAGCAGGCAGCCCTGCTAAGGTCAACGCGGTAACAATTTCTCCTAATGCTCAGATTTTTCTCTCCTGTAATTGACTTTGTCATTAGCTTCAAACAATTTCCTATCCCTGATTAGCAATAAAGAATTCTTAATTTTCCCGCTGCTTGTAATTCTTTACGGTAGAGAGCTTGGGATAAGAACCCGCCCGCAGAGAGTGGAAAAAACGTAGGGGTAAATGATGGGTGTTGTATGAGAGAGATAGAGAGACAGATAAAGAAAGATGGATAGATAGATAGATTGAAAGATAGATAGATAGATATCTAGGTAGATAGATAAATAGATAGATAGGTAGGTAGGTAGATAGATAGATAGATAGATAGATAGATAGATAGATCGATAGATAGATAGATAGGGAGATAGATAGAGGCTTTGGGAATGACAGAGGGGCATAGACAGACAAAGAAAGAGTAACAGAGATAGGTAGATCGAGCGAGAGAGAGAGAGAGAGAGAGAGAGAGAGAGAGAGAGAGAGAGAGAGAGAATAATATAAATGGTTTTTTATGGTGGAATATTAATGTCAAGAGAAAATTACTATCCGTCAGAAAAGTCTCCAGAAACTTTTCGCTGGTGCCGTGTTCGTTAGAACTTTAATGTGGAACATTCGCGCGGGCAGAAGCTCAATCTAGAACTCCACATCCAAGAAGGCAGCGCCCCCTGGGTACACTCATTATTAAAATCATCCTGAGCCTGGTTGGGGTTGTACAAGGCGCCTACTCAACAAGACCCACATGTGGCAATGGAGGTATGTCGTAAAAATGGGCGTACTGCAATAAGCAGGACGTGCCACAAAGAGGAGAGGGGGGCGGGGCAGGTCGTAAAATTGTAGCCGCAGCTCATCAATTCTTCGTTACGTTAATGTGACCATACAACATGCAAAGCTTTCACAGCACCACACCGCTCATCTAGCTAAACATATGGGGCGATTAAAAATAAAAACCAAGGCTCGGGTTCTCAATTTCGAGCACAGATTGGATACTTAGAAGTAGAGTTTAAAGTTCTTATGTCATTAGATTGTTGAATCAACTGCTTAAAAGTCGTATTCCCAAATTTAGTAGAATTGTTTGTTGATGCTTTTTTTTTTTAAGCTGTATGCAGACACATCAGCTATCAGCTTTCATCTGATACCCGTATGAAATTGTTAATAAGGTTTACCCAAAAAGAATAAGTATTGCATAGAAGAATAATGGACGTCCGAGGCTCAAAGAGAAAAGAAGATAGAGGTATAAATATATCAACAGAGGGAGGGAGGGAGAGAGAGAGAGAGAGAGAGAGAGAGAGAGAGAGAGAGAGAGAGAGAGAGAGAGAGAGAGAGAGAGACGCCTCAATATTTTCCCATAAGCTCTCCTCTATATTTTATTTAGACTATCATTTTACCTGCATCGGATTTTTCGGTAAAAACTTATCTTTTTTTCCCCAGAATTCCCTTTTCCTCTCTCCATCTAACCCAAAAACTAGCCCTGGTATCCCAGGCTCCCCCACTGCACGCTTCCGGGATAAACAATCACACACTCTATGATGTATAATTTACTAAATGTCCCTAGCTCTGGTGGTCAGGCGTCGACTCTACCTCGCCACTAGCTAATCACAAATCTATATTATAGGGTGGCTGCAAGGTCTGTGTGCATGTGACGTCACAAATCAAGGTAAGCAAGTCCGTATCAAGAGTTGATGTTACTAAGACTGTTGATTAGTTTTGATAGATGTCGCTGCGCCTGGCTGTATGAGCTACGCTCTCTGTCTGCCTGTGCCGTGAAAGCTAAATAGTCTGAATGTTTCTTCATTAAGTCGTTGTGTTATTTAGTCTACTTGTAGACTCCTCGACGCCTCAAAACCGGGCGATTCTAAATAATCTGCACATACCTGGGCTGCTTGTCTGTCGGAGTCGGACATGTTTTACTGTTTTACATGTACATAGATATCGCAAGTTTTCCTAGCCTTCCCATAGAGGTGTTTGAGCAAAAATTCTACACTAAGACCAGTCTTAGCTGGGACTGTGAGGGAGGGGTAAGACAGATAGAGGGTGAGTGAGTGAGAGACAGACAGACAGATAGACAGGCAGACAGACAAAGACAGAGGGGGATTGAACATGTAAAATCTTTATGTTTGCGCATCAGCAGTGTGCTATGGATCATTGTAAAGAGTTATATGAAATAAAAACAAAATTTTGTTTTGATCCGTTATTACAAGGTTAACACGAGTATTTTTCACTCTTTGAGAAGTTTTTTTTTAAAGTAAAGGCAAAAATATGCGATGATGCTGACCACAACATTTCTCACAGACAGATATGGTGTAATTTGAACCGATGTGGGAAGATATTAAAGACACCGGGACAAGCGCTTTAGTGGGCTACCATCTGCCCTCCGATCAGAGTAAAATATGGTGTTTGGTGTAGGTGAGTGACTGCGGACAACAATAGTGAGAAAGTGGTGCAGAAAGAAGGTGTTAAAAATTATTTTGAAAAGAAGAGAAACACGAAAAAGAAAAAAAGAAGTAACAGGAAACGGGAAAGAAGAAAAAGGATGAGGAAAGGGAAACATTAAAATGTAGGAAAAGAACAAACGGAGACAAACATCGTATAGCAAGATGTCAAAAAAAAATGTTTGTGCGTCAAACTTTGAATGTCACTGCTACATCACTTCTTGTGGACAGCTTGCCCTTGTCGAGAAAAATAAATCGACCTTCTAGTACGGAAGAAGTTTAAAAAATCTTGTTTAGAGATGGATGTAAAAAATTAATCAAAACCAAGCGATAATAGAAATAGGAAAGGAACCTATCGGGAGAGAGAGAGAGAGAGAGAGAGAGAGAGAGAGAGAGAGAGAGAGAGAGAGAACCAAGCGATAATAGAAATAGGTAAGGAACCTATCGAGAGAGAGCGAGAGAGAGAGAGAGAGAGAAAACCAAGCGATATAGAAATAGGTAAGGAACCTATCGAGAGAGAGAGAGAGAGAGAGAGAGAGAGAGAGAGAGAGAGAGAGAGAGAGAGAGAGAGAGAGAGAGAGAGAGAGAAAACCAAGCGATAATAGAAATAGGTAAGGAACCTATCGAGAGAGAGAGAGAGAGAGAGAGAGAGAGAGAGAGAGAGAGAGAGAGAGAGAGAGAAAGAGAAAACCAAGCGATAATAGAAATAGGTTAGGAACCTATCGAGAGAGAGAGAGAGAGAGAGAGAGAGAGAGAGAGAGAGAGAGAGAGAGAGAGAGAGAAATGCATTTAATTAACAATAAAGATGAAGGAATAGAAGGTATAAACGAGTTATAAGTAAATCTGGTGTGTGAGTGTATGTGTGTATGTGTGTTGGGCCGCACCAGGTCCGTGAGGTTAACTGATCTTATCTGTTGTTGTTGATCTCTCCAATAGGCGTGTCTCTCTCTTAATGAGCGGCTAGCGCCCGGCGCTTAAGAGCTCGCACCGATTTGACGTCTCATGACGCCGTCCCAAACACACTGTCAACAGACATTCAGGCTAACAGCAACCATACCATAATATAGAGAGACATATATTAGGTATTGAAAAAGCATATAACGCAGGCCGAAACAAGACGCCAATAATTTAAGAATAAACCCACGCAATACACACTCTCGATGAATCTGTCTTTTTTTTTATATATATTCTTATCTTTAAACAACCAAACAATCACCACGATGTTAATATTATTATTATTATTATTATTATTATTATTATTATTATTATTATTATTATTATTATTATTATTATTATTATTATTATTATTATTATTATTGTTGTTGTTGTTGTTGTTGTTGTTGTTGTTGTTATTATTATTATTATTATTGACAATAATATTGTTACTGCACTGCTATCTCCAATGTCCCAAC
This sequence comes from Elysia crispata, assembly GCA_033675545.1. Classification (NCBI taxonomy): domain Eukaryota; kingdom Metazoa; phylum Mollusca; class Gastropoda; family Plakobranchidae; genus Elysia; species Elysia crispata. The sequence goes on along the minus strand of JAWDGP010005352.1, from coordinate 1,193,026 downwards.
GTCATTTTTGCTCGCATACACTATACTCAATTATGTAAATATTTTCAATATAACAATCTTTTTTTTTTCATTAATGTATACCACTATCTCATAAAAATCTTGCATATGTCATTAATTCCCCATGGTTTTCATGAGTGAGCTTAAAAAAACTCATGGTCTTTTATTCGACCATGTTGTTTTTATTTCTTTCTTCGCAAGTATTCTAAACCATCGGGTTCTCGAGTTGTGCAAAGGGCGACACATTCAAGGCTTTAAACTATTCAGTTTTTTTTATTAAGAAAACGGTTGTAACGTTCACTTTGTCTTTAAACAGGAAGATCATTCTAAATTCACTTCTTTTAGATTTATATTAGCTTCCTTTCATAACTGTAGTTAGCTAAATGTACCCATGGATTCATGTCGTTGAAGAAAAGAAAAAGAAATAATGTGCTCTACTTGTAGATTATGTATTTTCCCTGATAAACAAATTCCTAAAGACTCAGATAAGTTTGACTGACAAAGAAGATTTTTTTTTTTTTTCTGTGCGACAAGGAACAAGTTTGTCCTTGTTGCATTTCCTTAGCACGGAAATTCAACCGGAAGCAACAACTTTACCCAGAGTGCCTCTCAGTCGAAACCGGATCTGCCGCGTCACGACAAGCGGTGAAGGCAGAGACGCAATTTGGCATATTGTCACACCACTATATGATGATGGCCGCACTGTCTCATGAAAATAAGACACTAAAGTCGGGGCGTTATGAGAAAATTTATTCTATTTATTTCGATTGCATATTGACTCATCTCTTTTTTTTTTATCTCCATGATTCACTTTAATATTAGATTATATGTATTTCCCAGGAATGCATCTTTGATTGTTGTCGTATTGTGCTGTAAATAAAAATAGGTTAAAAAGTTTTATTTGACTCCTTCAGTGATACACAGCTAAAATTAATATATATATATATATATATATATATATAAAAAAATAAATAAATTAGTTTAACATTATAGTATATTGTTGATAAACAAGTGATGTTTTTCTACATAATTACTCTCTCTCTCAGCCTATTTTGCATACTGCGCGACAGTGTTCCATCACCCATCCTCTTATGAGTCAAGTTTTAGGCGAAGGAATAAAGAAAGTCTAGCTTTACTAACTTTGCTCTAATTTCTTAATGAGTCTGCTTTAAAGCGGCGTGTTGAAAGCTGTCGAATTCACACAAAAAAAATAAAGAAACAAAAGACGAGTATAGTACGCCTGAATGACTAGTCTCTTCATAGCAAGGTGTTTTGAAACTCAAGAAATGAGCATATCAATGCTAGTGGTTCAAGAGAGACTTTCTTTCTAAAGAGGAGGCTTGGACCAACATTGTAATACTAGAAGTAGAATGAAAAGTGTGCCTTAATTATACTACTTGTGACTGAGATTAACGGTCAATAAATAACTCCAATCAAGTGAGGTCTCTAAGTAGAACCAATTGGCCATCAAGAGCAGCAGATTACAAGGACAACTCACAAGGAGGAGGCTGGTGGTAACATAACCATTCGTAATGAATTCATTTCATACGGTTCTCTCTCTTTCTTACTTTCTTTTTTTCTTTTTTTTTTTTTTTTTTTTTTTTTTTTTTTTTTTTTTTGGTCTTTTTCTTTATTTTTCTATTTTTTCATTGCTATCAGTTTCATTATCTCTATCATGACTCCTTGTCCTTACTTCTACATCTCTACATATTTTTCCCTAAGAATACTCCCTCTCTCCCTCTCTTTTTTTACATGCTGCCTCTGTTGTATCTTTGAGTTTGTTGTTGTCGTTGTTGTTGTTGTTGTTGTTGTTGTTGTTGTTTTTGCTGTTGTTTATACAAATAATGTTATCTAAAACATCCGTACGCTTTTTTTTTTCCTTTATGTATTGTCTTTGGGTAGGTACATAGTATAAACTAGTACTTTTCTTTGTTAAGAAAACAAAAAAGTCAGCATTGTGAAGGTCATTTTCTGTCACTACAGTAAATCACGGGGAAATAACTCAAATGGTTCTCATGAGTGGTTTCAGTGCGTCATTGCGTTGTATGACGTTAGAGACCAAGGACACGGTGACCGCTCTAATATAAGTATCTTACCACAGATATTGGACAAGATACCAAGCATAGCCAAGAAATCCATTGACAAATTTCATATCAACATATGTTTGTACAGTGCAAACAAAAACACGAATGGACATTGATTTTAAGATGAAATAATAATGTTACCATTATAACAACCCTACGGTACAGGAATAAATCAACTCTTTCGTTTTGTTATCACCGATGTCAGAATATATAGTATTACGATGATAAGAGGGCAAAAAATGGCAAATAAAATGTCAGTTACTGTAGGGTAACACACAACAGCAGTGCCGTGTCGAGATATGAAACCACTATAACCTTATTGTTTTTCTCCTCTTTCCTCAGCATCATGGAATATGTGTGTGTGTATCATTGTTCTATCATAAAGTTAATGGAATGATCCTCCATTTCTTCCACCTTCATGTGCAATCTCTATCTTTCCTCTTTCATCTATCTTGTCCAAACCTTTTGCCTTTCGCAGAAAAGAATTAAGATTATTTTTTTCTTCCTCTATCATAATTTGAAGTCATATATGGCGCTACCTTTCTTTGATCATAAAATAATGTCACTATTAATATATCCCTATATTTCCTTTATCATAATGAGATTATAATAATAATGCCCCTAACTTTCCCCTACAAGCATGTTAAAATTAATGGCATTGAACCAACACATAGACGGAAACAGATTTGCCAGACTTTTAAAAAAACCTTGATGTTTTGTTTTGCTTTTTCCCTTAGATAACCAGTTTAATTTTCCATAAAGCTTAACAATCGAAGTTCTACGATTCCCGTCCAAGGAGCACCGCCGCTGCTGCTGTTGCTGCTGGCTACAGCTAGAGTTTCTCTATCTCTGGCCAATTAGCTGTGCAGCAACCACCGGCTGGTGAACCAGTTGGGCATATGGGTAAACCATTATCCTAACCTGCTCACAACTGCTTTGTCTCCACTAAGTGATGTACCTGCTACAGTCTTCAATTTCCTCAGTTTTCTGCTTTACTCTCTGTTGAGTTCGGTGAAGGGGGAGCATAACGTTAGGTAATTTTATGCTCTCTGTTTATGGTTTGTTTGTTTTTGTTTTTGTTTATTGTTTTGTTTTGTTTTGTTTTGTTTTTTTTTCGAAATGGAAAACAATTGAAAAAAAAAAACAGGAAAAAAGAGAGAGAGAGAGAGAAGAAGAAGAAGAAGAAGAAGAAGAAGAAGAAGAAGAAGAAGAAGAAGAAGAAGAAGAAGAAGAAGAAGAAGAAGAAGAAGAAGAAGAAGAAGAAGAAGAAGAAGAAGAAGAAGAAGAAGAAGAAGGAAAAGAAACGAGAAAGCACAAAGCAAGAAAAATAAATAGGCATCGGGAAGAAGAAGAGGTGGAGTGAGAGGAGGAAAGTGGTAGAAGATTTGGAAACGACTATGAGAGACAGAGCAGTGTAAAACCTTCTATGTGATGAACGCCTGTTGCAAGTTTGCGTTACATGATTGTTGGATTTTGATTGATTCGTCAGTAGATTAATTTAGTGTTGGACTGATGTTCCTTCGCTCATTGCCTTCCTTCAGACAAGCATAAACGCTAATTCAAACATGTGGAAGGAAGGATAGAAGCGAAATAGATCGAATCGTTGAAACCACATTCTGTGTCAATGATGTTTGAAGCCAACCATCTCTGATTGAATTGATGGCCATCAGTATAAGCTACACCAGCACAGATAGTTTGCTCCTTGGCGGCGCTAGATTCACTGCGTGTCCGCAAACACTGGAGATAATGAGGAGTTGGAGATAGCTGGCACAAATGTCAACATTTTTGGACATAAGGAACCATTTCACACCGGCGAAGGAGGTCACGCTTACACTACTGTCAAAATTTTGGGACATAATGAACCATTTAACAACGGCGGAAGGGGTCACGCTTGCACGACTGTCAACATTTCCGGATATTACTATGAAAGGAGCCATTTACCACCGGCGGAGGGGTTCAAGCTTTACCGAATACCAGTGAACCCTGACCAAATAGCAATGCAAGGATCTCGCACCATTAGGGAAATAAAAATAATTGTTGGTAGCTGTCGAGAAAAGAGCCACCTTTCGTCATCATTAAAGGTCGTGGTATTTATAGTTGCTAATCTCTGTCATGAGATTGGCTCAACTGCGCGAGGTTAGAAAGGGGGAAGGCACACCCAGTGAAAATGCGAACTTTTTACTTACATTTTTTTTTCTTTTTAATTTTTACATTAACAATATTTATACGCCAACTTGTTTTAAAATTTGAAAATACTAATAGGACATCGGCAGAGGAGCAGCTTAAGGACATCCCATAAGCCACTACAAGTCACAGGCCTTTAACAAAGTCCATCAAGATACTGATACATTTCATAAAACTCTTCTAGGCGCTTTTCATTTCACTAATCTTTTCAGCCTTGATATGTTGCACTCGAATGATTTTCTGAATGAGACAGGAATGCACCCTAGAAAGGACGGGTTATATCCAATCAGTGGTATGACAATAATTAATCGAACCACAATATCGCTATGATAGTCTAGGATTTGATGGAATAGTATGGGGCTCTAAGATAGTACAGGATAGTTTGGGAGAGAGATTTTCTACAAGAAGAAGCATTGATCTGCATCCAATGAAGGCAGTGCACATGAAAAACTGTCTCGTATCGGCCAAGTTTCCCGATACTTTCGGCGCCGTAGGCTTAATTGAAATAACAGAGACGTCTCCAGCAAGTTTCGTTTTCAATCATTACTTTTTTTAGCATTCACTAATTGTGTTCCCCGTGACCTGCCAATAAGTGGGTTAGCAGAGACTTGAAATATTAGGAGGCCAATGAACAAATAATGTAAATGTGCACTGTTGAGGCAATATGCCCAAGCCTTGTAAGTTGTATCATCACTAATTAGCTCATACAGCTGGCAGATTAGGCTATATTTAGCAGCAGGGATCCCCGTTTGTCTACTTAATCCTGCTGTGCTGCATGCTGGGAACGCCCACAGAGCTTCCTTCTAAGTTTCTACGCATGCGTTGCAGTCGCCAAGAGCCACAGCCGCGATAATGGGAATGGCAGGCGCGAGCTGAGTCGACCTGACGAGACCACAGTGTAGACTTGTGCTTAATTATGTCACTGGAACGTTCATCGAATCGCCATAGCGGTATCTGGCAAGGCCATTGCTCTACCATCTGGTTTCTAAATATCTGATATAGCAGTAGAACTGATCATTAGCGTTAATATGTTTATATACTTAAACTCTGAATCTATACTTTATTTAAACCATTGATAGAGGCTGACTTGAGCAAAAACAAACGTGTTTAGAGCAAATATTTGCTATAAGAATTGGTCGTCTTAGTAAAGCTATGGTATGTTTTTTTTTTACATAGACAATTATGTTACTATTAAGGCTGCCTTTAAAAATCTTATTCGCTACTCTCCTATGGTAATTAAAAAATACAAATAAAATTTCGAGCGAACTAATATGAGAGCTATACAGAGTGAAGGGTCCACAACTGACTTACCTTCACTCTCTAGTCCCCTTTTCGCACACGCACACACGCATACATACATATATGTCGGCTCTGCACACACCTACAATACCATAATTATTAAACCATAGGGTGTTATTAAATGTACATTACTTGAAAAGAAACATTCAGTACTAGGAAAGTCCACCATTGACAGAAAGACCCAGTAAAAGCCCTGGATTTCCCAACAATGTTGTTCCCATGAGATAAATCTGCAACCTTGTGGCTTGGACTCAGATTTAACAGCAGACATCACCGACAGAACAGCGCGACAGCATACTGTTCACATTATTACAGTAATAGAGGATTCTGATGGCTTGTGTATTGGTTGAAAAGAGAGCAAAAACATTTCACCTGACCAGATGAGGCAAAGTTTCCGAAGCGGAATTTCAACACTCCACACTACTTCGCTTTTGTTTCCGAGACAAAGCGGACATTTTCGGAGATTTTATTTGAACTGTTTTATTAGTTTCTAGATAAGATATAATTTGTATACTCTCATAGTCTCTTATCCACCATGATCAAATTAAATATAGGTAATGACGGGAAAGGGGGGGGGGGGTAATAAATCAGCCCATTAAAGTAGAGCTTGGAGAGAGAAAGAGAGAGAAAAGAGAATGATGAAACAAAAAGAAGCAATGAAATAGAGAGAGCTGTTAGAGACGGAGATAGAGGGGAGCAAAGAGAGCTAGGGAGATAGGGATGGTGAGTGATCCGAAATAGTCTCCGGCAAGCACAATCGGATGCTGTGTTAGTCTAGTGTGGTTCACTCAACTAGCAGAGATAACTCGTCCTGCAATCTGCGTGGGGCAACACGTTTACCTCCCCGGCTTAGTCTGAAAAAGAGTATCTGTTTGAGTGTGTGTCTAGGGCGATACTGAAGGGATAATGTGTGTGTGTGTGTGTGTGTGTGTAGAAGTATATATTAATATAAATATGAAACAGGCGTAAAGAATTGCGGGAAAAAAATAAAAATAAAAAGAGATTGGCACAGAAGCAAGTTGATGAGTGTCAAGACATGAAACCAGGTCGGATCTTTACTGCATCAGAGAGTCCAGGGAGACCATGACAGGAAGATAAATGAATAGTGGAGACTACAGAGAAAAAAAGTAGAACCCCGCGGTCCGACCTGTTGAAATCAGCGCGAGGTTGTTTCACCAGGATCAGAGCAGTATTCTAGCCACATCAAAGACCTGAACGAGGATGAATTTAAGTTGCTGTCAAGCCTCACAGATAAATTTGGTGATGAGGGGAAAAACTGAAGGATTTTAACTAACCACATCTAAACAACTGATAAGCTTGTGGTCGCACACCCAGAACCTTTTCATCTCAAAAGTCCAGATCTTATCTCTCAAATCAGTTTACTTCACGGGCCGTGGAAAAAGAAGTGCTTTCAAATGGTGCCGTATAGGTAAAGATGCACTTAATGACTAAAAACTAATTCCATTTTGCATTGCACAGCGAATGAAATGAACAAGAGATCGAACTAAGAGGTTAATTTTTGGATATGACTGCTTGTAATTTGAATTCAAGTCGCACTATTCCCTAAGCAAATAAATACAATTAATTCCAAAAAGCTTCAATAAACAAAACACAAATAGCAGCAATAAAGTCGGTATCGTTTCTATTTATAGAATTGGTATCATTACTAGTTCTAGAATTGTTTTCATTTCTAGTTCTTGAATTGTTATGATTACAAGTTCTAGAATGATTATCATTACTAGTTCTTGAATTTTCATCATTAGAAGTTGTAGAATTTGTAGCATTACAAGTTATAGAATTGGTATCATTTCTAGCTCTAGGGTCTGTATCACTACTAGTTCTAGAATTTTCATCAATACTAATTTTATAACTGATATCTATGGCTAGTTCTAGGAACAAAATCTATTGATGGTTCTAGAATTGAGAACCACGATTAGTTCTAGACATAGTATCATTATTAATTAAATTTTGTGTTCAAACTCTCATCAACAAGCCTAGTTTTGACTTGAATGTAACAATCTTGCAAAATTACGTCGAAAACATAGATGTTTGACTAAAATATGGCGATTTGACATGCTAGGCAAAAATTCTCTCTCTCTCTCTCTCTCTCTCTCTCTCTCTCTCTCTCTCTCTCTCTCTCTCTCTCTCTCTCTCTCTCTCTCTCTCTCTCTCTCTCTCTCTCTCTCGCCCGCTTGCTCTGGCTCTATCTTTCTCGCTCACTCTCTATGTCTGTCTATATATCAGTCTCACTCGGTCTCCTTGCCTCTTTCTCACTAGTCCAAATGATCTAAATATAGAAGTTTACGACAGAGCAATCTGGGGAGTTTATGTGCAGGCGGAGATAATCAAGAGACACAAGAGGGAGAAAAAACGGGAATTGAGTGAGAAATTCATTGTCGCGATAACCCCGAAGTTAAAATGAGGATAGATAAAACGGCTAATGAAGATAAGCACAGTTTAAACTGTCGGCAGTAAAGTCACTGGCTGCTACCTTCGGCGGCCAGTCATCAGATCAGCGGGGAGGAGAGAAGTGGGGGTGAAAAAAACGCGCTCGACAATTTGTTCTAGATCAGAGATTATCCAAAAAAAAAAAGAAAAGAAAAAGAATAATAATAATAATAATAATGATAATAATAATAATAATAATAATAATAATAATAATAATAATAATAATAATAATAATAATAATAATAATAATAATAATAAACTGCAGAATAATATAGCAATATGGGTATGCCCCAGCCTATTTATGTGTACAAGTTGAGGGAAAAAGATGGCCAATGGATTCTGTTTCTGACTTCAGAGACTTAGCTACTGTCGCTCTAGCTATCGGGCAGATAGCTAGATTCTGCAGATTCTGCTTGGTATAGGCATGCGCAGTGGTAATGTTTCATCTTGAAATCTTCCATTACAAAATCATTGCAATCACGATAGAAGTAACAACATTGTCAACATAATGATGAGTATCAACGGTATCAAGACAACAGTTACAGCTTTAAACAGCATTCTAACAATGGCATGATCAGCAGGATAACAGCAGCTGCCGAGATTAAAATAAAAAGGAAGAAAAACAAACAAGAAAACGTAGAGAAGATGTTGAAATCGAAGGAAAATTGATGATGTTTGTAAATTATCGTGACGAGCTCCTATGTGAGAAATATTCAATATTTCTGTCCTACTCTCTTTGATCTATGTCAGCCGCGGAGGTATTCACTTCATTCTCTCGGCCTATAATTAAACGCAATGATAGCAAAGCCTGTAACAAAAGTAGGGTAAGTATCATCATCACTGTCATCGTGATCATTGCCATCTTCCTCAACAACGCGTCCTTATTTTGTTTCGGCCAGTTTAGCTCCCTTGAAGAGGCGGAGTAGGAGCTTGGCTATAGAGGCAGCACCAACTTTGACAAAACCGCAAACACATTGTAATTGTGCAGAACCAACTTTAACAAAGCTCCAAACACATTACAATTGTGTAGAACCAAGTTAAACAAAACTCCTAACATTGTGATTGTGTAGCGCCATCTTTAACTTAACTCCAAACACATTGCGATTGCTCAGCAGCAACAAAAAGTTTTATTGCAACTTTCTAGCTTCTTTCTGGAGCCTTTAATATACAGTTTCTATATAGTCATAGAGTTCCGTAAAGAGCTGTCAAAACATGAGCACTGCCTGAACTTACAGTAAGGTTGGACGGGTACTGGGGTCGGAGACCAGACCTGCCATGACCAGGGGTAGCCAGGGTAAACCATGCTGAACGACGACTGACGAGAAACACTCCTCTGTCTCTCTCTCTAATTCTCTCTCTATCTATATTTATCTATCTATCTACCTATCTATCTATCTCTAGTTCTAACTCTCTCCTGGACTAGCAGAGCCACGACAGGGAAACTATTTTAGGTAAAAACTTTAAGTTGACGGCGAAGCATATGAACGCCATGTCTGCTCCATCCTTCAAGCTTGACGTCAGAAGATGTAAACTGCCCATCACACCGAGTCATCTCGGCTCTGTAAACAAGACTTCTTCTGTCCTAAAACTTTTGGTGTAGTGTGATTCGAAAATCTGGAGATGACCTCACTAACTCTGAGGTCAACATCCGACCTTGAGATAACTTACTCTGTTAGTAAAACAGTAGAAATACATTGCCCACAAGACGACTGTGTTGTCATCTTTTTACTAAAACCTCTCTAGACCGGAACCACCATTTCGTGCAGCTAGAGAAATAATTCCTTCCAAAAATGAGCTTCCTAGTTTGTTTGTTTTTAATTGTTGTTTTTATACTGTTTTGTTTAGGCATATATTTTCTGTCCAAACTAGGTTAAAGCAAAAGAATGTTCACGACTTGGTTCAAATTTCGAAAAAAAAAAATTCTAGTAGCTATTACTGGCAAGTTGCCACACAGCACAAGAAACAACATTATCTTTTTTAACTCAGGAGTCCATGACTTACGAGAGAAATTGTGATTTAAAATAGAAAAGATATTTCACAATGCGCCATATCTTGAAGATTTTAGCTAGGAAACAACCCGAAACACCGTGGCACACATTATTTTGAAAAACTTTCCCCATATGAAACTCAGAGGTCCACCGACTGACGTCCTCTTGGTCCCAGAAGATCAAAAGGCGAACATGCTATAGTTGATACAATCAACTTGGAAACTTGTAAAGAGAGAGACACACACAAGAAACACTGCCTCAGTAGTGAGGACACACAAACTTGTGTCGGGGATACGATAGAAACAAGTGTAGACTGTGAATCGACTCACATCTCTGTACACTACAGTTTCCTACGGTGAGTGTAGGGTGGCACTCCACTCTTTCATATAAATATTCTTAGAGACCTCTTAGACCAGGGACACCACTTGTCTCCAATTGAAATCCTTACTTCAATCCTCCCTCTTCATATACACACATACACAACCCTCCGCTCTTTTTTCCCGTTCCTTCTCCTCCCTCTTGTGTCCCCCCCACACACATGTACACTTGATCGTGCACAGTTCTGTTCCCCGTTTACCTGCGGCTGATCATCATCTTCACATTATGATCAGAAGTCTGAGAAGTTGGAGTAACAAAACTTGAATCCACTCGGTTATCCTCTTCTCTAAGTGGTCTCCAGAGGCTTTCATGCCAGAAACTCTACAGAGCTCTCTGTCTGTTAATGTTACCCCCAATTGTGTCTAGGCTGCTTCAAGCAGTGGAACCCGTTGGCAAGAGAGTGAAGCGTTCTTAGCCTCCACTTCACAGCCGCTTGATCTTATCGCTAGCGGATTAACCTCCCTTCGTTTGGGAGTCACATCGTAGCGCATCGCAGTGTTTACGGCCCTTCTTACTTCAATTAATTCGCTTTTTAAAACTAGGTTTTTGGTCAATGTCCCGTCGTACATTAAATCAACAAAATAGTAAAGCAGCGACGAGCAGCGACGAAAAAAAATAGAGGCAGAAGAAAAAGGAAAAGGGAAAAGTTAGATAAAAGGAATGAGGAGAAAGAGAGGCAAAAGGTGGAGTATTGATGGAAAAAGAGAGAACGAAGAGGGGGGGGGAGGTGGAATCGAAAAATATAATTATTATGAGAACTGCAGAAAATTGGGAGTCGGGCATGTAAGACAGTCACTGGGTATGCTTGATTTAAAGAGAAACGAATTATGTAAACCTGAAAATCATAAATCTTAAGTGCCAGTTTCGTACTTGACACTCTAAGATATTTATATAAAATATTAGATGAATTATCAAACAAATCACAAGTCCTATCCGCCTATATTTTTTTCAATTTTTGACTAACTTAAGAGAGAGAACCAGCATAGCTATAAATCTAACTGGCTGCAAGCGCCCTCAGAACATGGAACTGAACCCACCAAGGCTGGTAATCTCCATTGGTGCAAATCTATTCTGTCCAGTTTAAACGTCCCATAACAAAGATAGCTGTAACAAACATCTTATACTCTGTGCAACTAAAGCCCTCTTTATAATGTGATAATCCCTTCAGAAGTCTTAATGGCCGGCAGGTGCTGGTAAGGACTAAACTTTAAACTAACCAATCTTTAGCTCTAGATAAACGGTGTTCTGAACGCGAGCTAGATAGTTCAGTCGTTAGAGCACTTGACATGAACGGCGCAAAGCTCGCGATCCTCGAGTAAAGATATTTAGTGGTGAGATCGGATCTCATCAGCTAGCCAGCTTGATCCCTGGTTTCACGAAAAGCTTTCATCACGGCAGACTTTGGGTTTCTGAGAGTAAGGCATGGGAGCACACACAAGGCTGTCCTGTTTGATTCAAGATCGGGAAAAAATCCAAAACCGAGATAGCATGGTTTCGGACTTGATTTGGTGTTAAACACCCAATGCATGAATTAAAAGTTCCAACTAGATTTTATGTTTGCTGACCAATTACTTCAAGGTTAGGGAAAGCGCTTTTCCAATCCAAGCTTGGTTGTCAAGTTAAGTCTTTGAAATAACACGTTCTACAAAGACTTCCTTTTTCCCTCTTAGTTGTACGACGAATACCAAATACATTTGCATTTCTGACGTTTCCTCAGATGATAGTACAGTTTGGTGTACGAGGAATACCACACGCACACACACACACAATTGGCCCCTCTAACGTTACCTTAGATGATAGTACAATTAGGTTACGAGGAATACCATATACAAAACTGGCCTTTCTGACGTTACCCTTAGATGATAGTACAATTAGGTTACGAGGAATACCATATACAAAACTGGCCTTTCTGACGTTACCCTTAGATGATAGTACAATTAGGTTACGATGAATACCATATACAAAACTGGCCCTTCTGACGTTACCCTTAGATGATAGTACAATTAGTTTACGAGGAATACCATATACAAAACTGGCCTTTCTGACGTTACCTTAGATGATAGTACAATTAGGTTACGAGGAATACCATATACAAAACTGACCTTTCTGACGTTACCCTTAGATGATAGTACAATTAGGTTACGAGGAATACCATATACAAAACTGGCCTTTCTGACGTTACCCTTAGATGATAGTACAATTAGGTTACGAGGAATACCATATACAAAACTGACCTTTCTGACGTTACCCTTAGATGATAGTACAATTAGGTTACGAGGAATACCATATACAAAACTGGCCCTTCTGACGTTACCCTTAGATGATAGTACAATTAGTTTACGAGGAATACCATATACAAAACTGGCCCTTCTGACGTTACCCTTAGATGACAGTACAATTAGTTTACGAGGAATACCATATACAAAACTGGCCTTTCTGACGTGACCTCAGACGACAGTACAAGTTTATATTAGTTCAGTACTGTAGCATAAAAGGAAAAAGATTAGCGAAACGTTTAAGCAATTGCATTTGGTACGTCTGTTGGGGAAGTTGAATTTGAGCTAGGCGTTACATTGTATATATTCAAACCTAGTTTTATACTGCTAGCTCTCTAATTTATAGCTTCATTGAGTACATGATTTTGAACTCAACATACACTGTTTTCACTTTGGTTGTGAATCTGAAAGGATCCTGATCTATAGTAAGGGACATAATAACCCGTGAGGGATCCTGTATGTGGAATATCTTACTCTGATGTTATGTTATGGTTCTTTGGAATATCAGCACAAAATCTTTGCAATTCTAGATTTTACATTCTGTAGATTCGGGAAGAATTATAAACGGTAACTGAAAACTGCTAATTTGACCACATAAAAATGAAAATGACTGAAAAGTTACGTATCGTGTTAGAATGTATTAGATTTTGTTTTAACTTAGAATACCTGCTGTTCAGGAATCTTATGAATTAAAGTGCCTAATATGTTGAATAAAGACAGTCCTCAGACGAGGCATGGGATCTATCGATTTGATAACTGAGGTAGAAGCGAGAAAGGGTGCGGTGTCAAGCAGTGCTGCACCCGAGACAAGCTGAGATAAGCCTCAAGTCTTATTCAAATACCATTCAAGAGGCCAGTTGTTGTTAGGGACATTTAAAAATGTCTGAAAAAAAAAGAGTCTAGGAAATCTGGTGCTTCCGTGTCTAGACAAAAATAAACTGAGTGACCTAAATAAAAAGAAAAAAAGTGCCCCATTAAGCTTTGGAACGTTATATCGATAAAAAGCTCAGGACAACTCTGATTCCATAGTCACTCGTCGTTCCACAAGTCAGAAATCACAGCCGTAGGAAACAATTTCGGAAGATTTTATCGGGCTAGTATCGATGTTGTAAAAACAAAAAGGAGTTTAAAAGCATGAGTTAAAAGGCAGTTAATTGTCGATCAGAGAGTCCAAGCATCTTCGATGTTTCTAGAATCGAGACTAATCTTCCAGTGCTGTTCCTCTCTATGACATACTGTCTTAAGGTTTATTTCTCAGTTTTCATAGCCATGCGAGAATTTCAACCAATATAGAAGATTTAAAGAGTTTGGTTTACCATGCTTACTTCACTATAGGCGTGGTTATATAAACGGGAAAGTTTACCTTTGTCTTCGCATTCATCCTCCATGCACACGTGGTCTCCCATGTGTCCCACGTGACCTCCCATTTCGGTCACGTGGCTCTCGTACTCTTGCTTGACGGGTAGACTCATGCTGTCTGTGGTGACCTGCGTCTCGTAGTCGGGTTTCATCCCGCCCAGTCCAGACATGACGCCCACATCATAATCTGACGGTTTGATCATGGCCCCGCCTCCCCCGACCATGGATGCAGCTGACGAGTGAGGGTGGGCGTGGTGAGTCGGATATGACAGATTTGTATAAGTAGGCGTGGCGCTGCCGTACAAGCATGCTGGGTTGCTCGGCAAGGCAGACAACTGGTCGTAGCCAGGGGTGGGTGCTCCGCCCCTGTGTTGGTGGGTGGGGCTCATGTCATAGTAGTTCTGAGCTTGCATGTAGCCAAGTGCGCCGCCGGGGTAGTCGAGGGCACCCTGCTGCTCAGACCAGCTCAAAATGTCCTTCACGGAGAACGGAGTTGTGAAAGGGTGGTTGGGATACATGGTGAACACGATATCGACGTTCACTCCCGCAAGCAATATGCAAATTTTTTTTAATTGCTTCTGTTTTGCTTTGTTCTGATTATGAAACGGGTCGTTTTTATCACTGCAGATATAAAAAGAAATATCTCGGCTACCAGTAATTATACAAGGCACTTTCTAACAGTCACAAGGTCAAAAGATGTCGGGAGATTTGTGTGCTTTCTGGGTCTCAATTGAATTCTTCGCGCCTGCCCAAAGCCAAGCTCATGTTAGACATCTTTCATGGATCGCATCTGGTACAGGAAGAAAAGAGAAAGAAATATAACATGTATGTGTAATATCATGGCCAGTGCATCCACTGCTTCACATCTTATCGTGTGTTGCCTTTTTATCTCTCACTTCTCCGTATAAGACTTTAAAAGAATTGGTTTAGGTCTGAGTTTGCATATTCAATAACAGCAACAATATCAATAATAATGACATAAATTTTAAAAGCCTCACAATCAAGTGCAGAAAACATAGATGTAGCGCGAGCGTTATCAAGAGACTAGAAGTATTTTTGAAGAAAGAAAAGTAGAAAATTCTCTAAATCGCAGCAGTTACAATAACGACGCTGGTTTTTGCATCGACAAAAACAATGCTAACTCGATATTGCAGAGCCTGAGCTCAATTATCTTAGTTTCCGTTGTAGGGAAAGTTCGTTTCCATGTATTTTCATATTGCACTTAAACTGAATTGCTGATGACTGGATTTGGTTAAAACTTTCCCCAAGCACTTTGATTTAAAAAGATTGCACAATCGGAGACTTCTTCCCCTTAGCGCTGCAATGAGTGATTTTTTGCCGTTCTGCACTCACGCCTCTGAAAGGCAAATTAATGTAAAGATTAATGTGTTAGTTGTTTTTAAACTGTAGAAAGCACGTTCAAAGCTAGATTTACAGATACTGAGCAAATGCTCTTTAATTATAATGGACGATCGGCTGGTAGAGAAAATACACATCCAGAAAACGTTTAATGCTTGAAAATACAACTATGGTTTCAAATAGTATAGAAAAATCTACCACAAACCTAGATCTAGCTCGAGACAGATAAATAAGACGAATTTAAAATATTGCCACATGACTGGGCCTAAGAGAATGTAGCTCATGTCAAAATCAATCAAATACGTAAAATAAAAGATTGATATTGTAATAATCTCTGCCAATTCCACCCCAGATTGATGCTAACCCTAGAAGAGACAGACATAATGTGTAACAATTTTTGTTCTGCTTTAACTGTTATTCAATTAGAAAGAAATAAAGAAGTTTGAGAGGCAATAAGTAGAATTCTTCTTTTTTATTTTGGTTTTGTTCTTTCTGTTTGTTTGTTGTTGTTTTTTTTGGTTTCTTGTTTTGTTTTGTTTTTTGCTTTCTTGTTTTTTTTTTTGTTTTGTTTTTTTTAATTGTTTTGTTGATTGTGTGAGTTGGGGGGGAGGGGGGGGGGGGGGGGCGCATTGTGATGTTCACAAAAATTTTAAATCTCGTCTTAAACGATGAAGAGAATAATTTTATTTTGAGTTCATGAATAGAATATATTTGGACCATCATACATGGAGACAAGGGCAGGAAACTCTTGCCGTGTTTCCCAGACAAGCAGCAGACGGGCGGGTGGTGGGGATTGTTTGCCAGCGTTATCTAAACCCAGTCAGGTTAGAGCTCCGTCCTCGGGCAGGTATGTCGCCATGTTTGGTTATGCTAATGCTGTATGACAACCGCACTAAAAACTCTGGACGTTCGAAGTTTACTTTACAACGATACCCCAAAAAATATCCGAGGTAAATAAAACGGAGAACAGAATCTTGTTCGGACCTCTGTAAGAATACCGATTCTAAATCTTTACCATTAATGTTTATGGCCACGTTTCGTTGCGTCAACGTGTGGTTAGAGTCGCCAGATATCCCATAATAATATCAAAGTTTTTGTATAACTAAAGCCACAGAGTTGTTTTTGTAATTCTAAGAACACATTATTTCCACATCGAGCAAAATAAAACAGCCCAACTCCAGTAATAATGGCGTGCTTTTAGAAGAGAAAGACATGTCATAATTTCTAGCCTGGATAATGGAAATATCCGTGAAAAGAAAAAAAAAATTGGGTCTAACTTGATCTGTGTGTGTTGGGTGCAAGCCTGGTGTGAAACAAATGATTTGAAAATCCCAAAACACAACCAGACTTTATAGATTGACGATCACGGCTAGAATCTGGACAATATTTCTGTCACATGATTACAGTAATGGTTTATGTGACCATGTTTTATTGATCTAGGATTCCTCCAAAATGATTCCCAAGCGTAAGAAACCTGATCGTGGAGTAACGTATTGTGGCTTTTAGCTCTTATTTTCTCATGATCTTATTTTTGGCTTCAAATTCTTTGAATAAATCATTTTTTAAAAGAATTTAAACGGTGGAACCTCTACCGTGAACGGTTCAATGTATTTTGAGTATGGACAGAAAGGGAGCCCATGCAGTAGGATGCTCCCTTATGTCTACTAAAGGAGTAGAGTTTCAACTATCAAAGTAATGTAAGAGCAAAAAAAAAATAATTTTTCTTCAGCTTATATTATCGTGGTAATGCGAATCGTAATTTAAAGTGAGTGAAGAAGTTTAAATAGATTTAAATTCCCTGGTTATTGCATGAATAGTGAAAAGTATAGAAAAGAATAGGCCGTTAAGTTCACGTAATTATCTTTAAAAAAAAAAAAAAAAGGAAAAAGAACCTCTGGAAATAATCTGAAAAATAAAATCCTAAAAACAACACGGAAAGAAAATAAGAACCTAAACTAAGGGCATCCGGAGAAGGAAACCGTGAATCAGTGTGACTTGGTACACACAATAGCTAGACAATACAACTTTTGAGCTAACCGAACGATACTATTTTCGCTGTCTGAATGCTTTCCGGTATATCATACGTTACAATTATCTTGTCAGGCTGTTTTGGTTTTTGTTGTTGTTGTTGTTGTTGTTGTTGTTGTTATTTTTGTTTTGTTTTTTCCCTAAATTTTGATAGTTCCACCATCTTATTCAACCTGTTACAAATTCAACATTTATAATTCATGTTCAGTCTAGAAATAGATCTAAATTTGTTACGATTCGGTTTGTCCGGCAAAGCTATGAGCTTGGGTTTGATAAAGGAATAAAATACAATGCTGCCTTCAACCCCGGCAGTCCAACTCCTGTCGTTATAATAATATCTTGCAGCTGGATCTATAAGGAGAAATTTTAATTTTTCGTTCTTAGTCATTGGTATTTATCAAATAAAATAAAGGTGAAATATCTAAAACTTAAATGCTCACTTCTGTTTCTCTTCTACAATAATTTTTTATCTCACAGCTTTCACATTTTGCCAGTGTATTCTAAAGTATTTCTAACGAGACCAAGTACATAAATTACTTTCTTTTTAAAATGACTAGCTTATTCTTTCCAGTTTTAAGCGTTTCGCCCTCTTATATGCTCAATATTTAAGTATTCACACTCCATGTTCAAAATAGACTTAAGCATTTTAAAGCTGGGTGTGTTTAAAAGAAACCAACTTGGGAATAGTGTGGTAAAAAAAAGTTTGAATTGTGTTTCAATCAAATTAAAATCCACTTTTTCCTCTATTGGAGTGGATTTAAGCCTCCACAATTATGAAGCATCCGTATGTCATATCTAACACAATCATGAAGCTATCGCAAATGCGCGGCAGAACCAACTTTATTAAAAACCTTCATTGCTCAGAGTTTTGCATATTGCTAAGGAAAACAAGCATGTTCTATAAGACAGCAGTTTCTGGAAGGACGTCTCTTGAATCAATTACAGAATAAGTCGGGATGTTTAATTGCGCATGGGTCCCAGAATTCTTAAAGAAACAGCTTTGTATATCTTCATAGATCGCTACATGTCTGGTCTCCTGAACTGTTCCACTCGATTGTCTCTTATTCTACTTCCATAAAATATCAATGGGGCACAGTTAATTTTAAATACTCTTGTTCTACCTTTTTCGAAAGATTAAAAATTTCTGCAACAAAAATATGAAAGTTGTTTATGAAAGCAAGAATATGCCATTTAATACCAAAAAAATCTGAATAATAAAACAAAAAAAAAATCAATGATAGTAGTAGTAGTAGTCGTAGTAGTCGTAGTAGTAGTAGTAGTAGTAGTAGTAGTAGTAGTAGTAGTAGTAGTAGTAGTAGTAGTAGTAGTAGTAGTAGTAGTAGTAGTAGTAGTAGTAGTAGTCGTAGTAGTCGTAGTAGTCGTAGTAGTCGTAGTAGTAGTAGTAGTAGTAGTAGTAGTAGTAGTAGTAGTAGTAGTAGTAGTAGTAGTAGTAGTAGTAGTAGTAGTAGTAGTAGTAGTAGTAGTAGTAATAATAATAATAATAATAATAATAATAATAATAATAATAATAATAATAATAATAATAATAATAATAATAATAATAATAATAATAATAGAAATAAGACGAAGAATGAGAAGAAGAAGAAGAAGAAGAAGAAGAAGAAGAAGAAGAAGAAGAAGAAGAAGAAGAAGAAGAAGAAGAAGAAGAAGAAGAAGAAGAAGAAGAAGAAGAAGAAGAAGAAGAAGAAGAAGAAGAAGAATAATAATAATAATAATAATAATAATAATAATAATAATAATAATAATAATAATAATAATAATAATAATAATAATAATAATAATAACAACAACAACAAGAACAACAACAACATCAGCAACAACAACAACAACAACAACAACAACAACAACAATAATAATAATAATAATAATAATAATAATAATAATAATAATAATAATAATAATAATAATAATAATAATAATAATAATAATAATAATAATAATAACAATAAAAATTATAACCATGATCTTAGTTAATTTGATTTTTTTGTGGTTCAATTTAATTCCGGTTTGCTTTCTATTTGTTCTTTTACCATTCTTTAATCTCAATTTACCTTTTAAAAATGTCTGGCCACTTCTTCCTATGATGTCATTTAAGGCGCTGGCTCAGAATAACATGCGATTGTGAATAACTACCCTTATCTAATTCTGTTTCAGCATTTTTGGGAAATAAAAGTCAAGTGAAAATTACGTGTTTCGTCTTAAATGTGGAATCATGCTTGTTATTCATGAACATTGCAGTTGTGGAGTAATTTTGGTCTTGCTGATGTAATTAGAAAACTTAACAAAGGGACCCAAAGAGAGAGAAAAAAAAAAGAAAAAGTTATATATATATATATATATATATATATATATATTTTTTTTTTTTTTTTTTTTTTTTTTTTAGTTCCTAGTTGTTTCTTTGCACCGAAGTGTCATGTTTAGATAGTTTTATACCTCTCTCCCTTTTCCTTCCAGTAATATTTCTACAGATTAAGTGCGTAGTTCTATCATGATAAGACCAGAATGAGTTGTTCGAAAAAAATTGCAAAGTATTTAGGTTTCTTCTGGAAATTCAAGAAACTAATAGATCTAGATTGCTGGAAATCTACTGTTGTTTTCATGCAACGGACCCATCAACTTAAATAAATCCAGCTTTTCTTCTGATCAGTGCCATACGGCACTGCAATTGGTTTGTCTATCCTGGTAATATTGATGCTTGTGAAAAAACTTATTATTGGGCCTAAATTGCAATTTAGGTGTCTGACCTTAATTATATTGTATTTGTCCTAGTCTATTGCTATTAATGCACACTCTCGATGAATCTGTCTTTTTTTTTATATATTTTTGTCTTTAAACAACCAAAAAAATCACCACGATGTTAATATTATTATTATTATTATTATTATTATTATTATTATTATTATTATTATTATTATTATTATTATTATTATTATTATTATTATTAGTGTTATTATTATTATTATTATTATTATTATTATTATTATTATTATTATTATTATTATTATTATTATTATTATTATTATTATTATTTTTTTTTTTTTTTTTTTCAATTTTTATTCCTTATTATTACTATTTCATTTCCTTTGTTTTTAATTTGTTAAAAGA
>JAWDGP010005352.1:1045000-1167500 GCA_033675545.1 Elysia crispata | reverse complement strand
TTACGCGGTTTGACTTTAATAGATTATATTTTTTAAAACAACAGAAATCCCCCCTCGTCCCTCTCTCTGCCGCTCTCTCTCTGTCTGTCTGTCTGTCTGTCTGTCTGTCTGTCTGTCTCTCTCTCTCTCTCTCTGTCTCTCTGTCTCTCTGTCTCTGTCTATCTGTCTATCTGTCTGTCTGTCTGTCTGTCTGTCTGTCTGTCTGTCTGTCTGTCTGTCTCTGTCTATCTGTCTCTCTGTCTCTGTCTATCTGTCTGTCTGTCTGTCTCTGTCTATCTGTCTCTCTGTCTCTGTCTATCTGTCTCTCTGTCTCTGTCTATCTGTCTGTCTGTCTGTCTGTCTGTCTGTCTGTCTGTCTGTCTGTCTGTCTGTCTGTCTCTCTGTCTCTGTCTATCTGTCTCTCTGTCTATCTGTCTATCTGTCTGTCTGTCTGTCTGTCTGTCTGTCTGTCTGTCTGTCTGTCTGTCTGTCTGTCTCTCTCTCTCTCTCTCTCTCTCTCTCTCTCTCTGTCTCTCTCTGTCTCTCTGTCTGTCTATCTGTCTGTCTGTCTGTCTGTCTGTCTGTCTGTCTGTCTCTCTCTCTCTCTCTCTCTCTCTCTCTCTCTCTCTCTCTCTCTCTCTCTCTCTCTCTCTCTTTCTCTATCACTCTCTATCTCTCTTTTTCCCCTCTCTTTGTCTCTCTCTCTCCCGTTCTCTCTGTACAATAATTGTTTCTCCAACATGAAATTCTCCCTCTCTTCCTATTTTCACATAATCAATCATAAGTTAGACATAAAGACTATCTTTATTCTTGTCGATGCCGCTGTCATTAAAATAGCGACACATTACAATCATCATCGCCACAAACATCAACCTCAACATCATCACCATCATCATCATCATCATCACCATCCTCATCATCATCATCATCATCATCAGCAGCAGCAGCAGCAGCATTATCGCCTTCATCATCCTCATCAACATTATCGGCGTCATCGTCATCATTATTATCAACTTTACTTTCTCTTCCTCAAGTGACATCCAATCAGGAGCATTATTTAAACTTTCGTGCGTATCAGCCTTTCTTCCATTGCATTGGAGACCATCAGATTCTGAACGTGTTTATACTGTGCTGACAAGATTTGGTGGCTAGGCCTATAAAAGACTACGCAAAATGTGTGTGCGATAACATTCTAACTATTAAAGAATCCCATTCATTCATATTAGATTGTTATTTTGCCTTCTGATGTTTTTGCCCGTTTCAGTTTTAAGGACACATAATCGGGAGTTTTGGTGGGATTTTTTTTTCTCATCAGATCAAGTGTTAAAGTTCGACAAACTAATCAGTCATAATATTGTAATTTATAAAACTGCGTAAAATCTCGTATTGATTCGCCTTTGCTAAGTTTTATCTTACCTTTTCATCATATCATTGTACCGCTACATTACAAAAACGACAACGATGACTACTACTACTACTACTACTACTACTACTACTACTACTACTACTACTACTACTACTACTACTACTACTACTACTACTACTACTACTACTACTACTACTACTACTACTACTACTACTACTACTACTACTACTACTACTACTACTACTACTACTACTACTACTACTACTACTACTACTACTACTACTACTACTACTACTACTACTACTACTACTACTACTACTACTACTACTACTACTACTACTATTGCTACTACTACAACTTCTACTCCTACTACTACTACTACTACTACTACTACTACTACTACTACTACTACTACTACTACTACTACTACTGCTGCTGCTGCTGCTGCTGCTGCTGCTGCTACTGCTACTACTACTACTACTACTACTGCTGCTGCTGCTGCTGCTGCTGCTGCTGCTACTACTACTACTGCTACTGCTACTACTGCTACTACTACTACTACTACTGCTGCTGCTGCTGCTGCTGCTTCTGCTACTACTACTACTGCTATTACTACTACTACTACTACTACTACTACTACTGCTATTACTACTACTACTACTACTACTACTACTACTACTACTACTACTACTACTACTACTACTACTACTACTACTACTACTACTACTACTACTACTACTACTACTACTACTACTACTGCTGGTCCTCCTTCTGATTCACTTCATCCTACCACGTTGACATCCCACACAATCACCTATGACTGCTTAGTGCAGAGCAGAGTGAATCGACTCGATTCAAAATAGTTTAAGCAAAAAACATTGAAAAAAGGAAACTATAGATTAGACTTTCTGGATTTTGAGATAACACATTGATTAGAGAAAACTGAAGAGGGCTTCTGGATATTTTGGGTCTGTATGACTTTTGAGATATCACACTGAATAAAGATAATTGGAGAGGGGTCTTTCTGGCTTTTAAGAAAACACACTAATATAAAAAAAAATGAAGAGAGGTCTCTTGGTTTCGAGATAACACATTGATTAGAGGTAGCTAGATAAAGGTTTTTGTTGGTTTTGAGAAGACACATTTATTAGAGGAAACTGGACAACGGCCTTTCTGATTTTCAGCTAGCGAATTGTCTGTTCATTAAGGCGAAAGACGGGTTTGAGAGGGCAGTGGCGAAAGGTCAATGGTATTGATATCTTATTCTTTTGGTTAGTTTTAACTCAATATTTCTTACACTTTTACTTTTTGGTAACTATATAACTATGTATGAATGGGTATGTGTTTATGTAAGCATGTTTCTTACCCTGTTGTGTATATAAATGGGAACATAAGATTAATAATTATATATGATTATGATAGCAGTAGAAGCATAGATTATGTAGTGGTGGGGTTGAGGGACACAGAAGATCTTGCTCTAATTTCAGTCGATCTCGCCAGAGAGACGAGCGAAAGAAGAGAGGAAAAGAGAGATAAAAAAGAAAAGAGACAGACAGACAGACAGGCAGACAGCCAAAGAAACAGAGAGAGAAAGAGAGAAGGAGAGAGAGAGAGAGAGAGAGAGAGAGTTGGATAGAAAAAAAAAACTAGAGAGGAATGTTTGTAAGAGAGAGGATGATAGGAAATATAGAGTGAAGAGGTAAGGTATAGAGAGACGAGAAATATTGCGAGAGGTGGATTGAAGACAGTCAGACTGGGAGAGAAAAAAACAGAAATGAAGAAAGAGAGCATTGGAATAAAAGATGAAGAAAGAGTTGATTAAAGAATGAGGAAGAGAAGGAGGGAATAGTAAAAAAAAGGAAAAGAGTAAGGCTCTGTGTGATCTTTATTTAACAGACTAGGGTAAAGACATATTGAGTAAAGAATCAGGCTTTTGTAGAATCTAGCCGAAAACACAACTATGGATAAAAGACAGGTAGATGGACTAGAAAGAAAGTCTGAGATTACACTGCGAATAAACGAATATCTCCGCTAGACAGACGGAGGGAACTTGAATTTGAAAAAAAAAAAAAAAAACAGGGAAAAGAAAAAAGCGCAAACTCGTACAAAATGCCTGAAACACGTACAAGCTGACCGACAGACCATGCTACAAGAGTCGCCTAAAATTTCTCAGCAAGCCTGGAACCGTCACGGCCAGACCTGGCTCAGAGACCAGGCTAGGGTCAGGCCAGGCTCTGTGCGGCGAGCGGCGAGCGGCCCGTGTTTACTCGCGTCTCCTCCTGGAGTCTGGCATGACCCTGGCCAGGAGACACTACTGTCACGTGACCCGTGTCACTGACTGCTAGCTCTGATTTCAGGGTGTGTCTGTCGTTGTGTTTGTGGAGGTATAATGTTGCGCTCCGCCCCTGGTGTCTTTTGTTTGCAAGTAGGTCTCTCTAATCCTAGTTTGGGTTGACTGGGAATTGGATTGACCTATGGGTTTAACCTTCCAATTTTTCTTCTTTTTTTTTTGTGTAGTTCCATATCAACATGAATTTTAAGTATTTTACCTATCTATCTATCTGTCTATCTATCTATCTATCTATCTATCTATCTATATATCTATCTATCTATCTATCTATCTATCTATCTATCTATCTATCTATCTATCTATCTGTCTGTCGGTCTAACTTTTTATCATCCAATCTGTCAATCTACCTGTCAGTCTATCTATTTATCTTCTATTTACCTATCTATCTAACCATCCACGATTCTATCCACTTTTCACTCGAGCCATTATTCACCTATAATAATCTATAGCTCTCGTGAGACCTACTAGTATTTTGCATACCTCTCCTCTTTCTGACTATCTGTCTGTCTGCCTGTCTATCTGTGAGTCTGTGTGTCTGTCTGCCTATCTGCCGGTCTGTCTGTGTGCTTGAGTGTCTGTCTGTCTGTCTGTCTGCCTATCTATCTGTCTGTCTGTCTGCCTGCCTCTGTCTATCTCTGTCTCTCTGTCTCTGTCTGTCTCTCTCTCTCTCTCTCTCTCTCTCTCTCTCTCTCTCTCTCTCTCTCTCTCTCTCTCTCTCTCTCTCTCTCTCTCTCTCTCTCTGCCAATATTCTTAAACCGCCTTCACATATTATTACGGTCTAAGAGCACAACCTCCACCCCCACCCCACCCCCGTCTTTCTACACACACGCACATTTTCAAACTCGAGCAGAATCGTATGTTGTATGCAGCGACGCACATCACTTGACAAACCCGATCATTGTCGCCAAGCTGAAGTGCTGTCCCAATATTCTACTGGATCTGGCCGTCACCAACAGTTTCCGATATCGATGTGTCGCCGTCCCATCTCACTCTTTCCGGTAATCGAATCCGGTTTCATTAGGTCTCGCAATCGGTTCTTACCAGATCGGAATTTAAAAAAAAGTCGAATGCAAACCTTGGCAAGAAGGAAAACGTGCGCATTTCGCGCTCTAAATAGTATAGCTTCGGGGAAAAAAAAAAAAGAAATCCAGTAAAGGCCTACAGAGGGGAAGGCGTGGGTCCTTCAGATCAATGCACTGAGAACCCTTGTCTTATCAGAAAGATCCACCAATGTACCGAAAATCCTTGTATAATCAGAAAGATTCACCAATGTAGCGAGAATCCTTGTCTAATCAGAAAGATCCACCAAAGTACCGAGAACCATTGTCTAATCCAGAAAGATCCACCAATATACCGAGAACCATTGTCTAATCAGAAAGATCCACCAATATACCGAGAACCATTGTCTAATCAGGAAGATCCACCAATGTACCAAGAACCCTTGTATAATCAGAAAGATCCACCAATATACCGAGAACCATTGTCGAATCAGAAAGATCCACCAATGTACTGAGAATCATTGTCCCACTGAATAACTGATAACTGAGAGGTTTTGGACTGGACGGTGGGATGACAAATTGATTGATACAAAATTTCCAATTTAACATAGATTGTTGTTGTTTTTTTGTTTGTTTGTTTTTTGGGTGTACACTTCGGCAGTGAAGGTTCCTATAATACCCAATATAGGTTGCTGGATGGAGCTTTCCAAAGGACTCATCTGATTCTCGCCTGTCGTCAAACTCTTGATCACTCTTCAGGAGAAAGGAGACTCAGTTAAGCAAATCGACTGTTCTATCGATTTAAGATATGCTATCAACTAATCGAATCTTACCTTCGGTTCTGACTCCGGTTCGCGAGAAGAGCCGATTACACAAAGTTTAATGAGAGATCTGACCATCGAGTCAAGCGTGGCCTGTCTTAGCTGGAAGCTGACTTGTTAGCTCAAGGGATCGTCTGGGCATATTTGGAGATATATTTTACAAACGACCAAAGTCTATTGTTGCAAGGGGGAGGGGGGGGGGGGGGGGGGTTGGTCTATTCACGACTGGACGTTCAAGAATTTCCCATGATGTAACAGTTTGAGACAGGAACTTGAATAGTATTTTGCAAATATTATGCTGCCGCTATTTTACCCGAAACGTAACATAACTGCTACAGAGAAAATGGCAATCACTTTCTTACTAATCTTAGTTATCCTTTTCCCTAGTCTGCACCCCCCCCCCCCCCCTTTCCCTCGCCCCTTCCCAATCCACCCACCGAAAAGAAAAACCACACACGCATACTCACACATTTTTCTAATTTTAATTTCTGCATTAATTTGTTTAATTCATCATTTAGAAAGAGAAAAATGAAATAGACAAGTGTTAAGCTTCTATCTCATTAGTTGACCTCATGGCGGCAGTGAACAAGTTTTCTCACTGGATTCCTAGAGTGTTGTGTTTGGTGTTTTTATGTTATCCCTGGGCCTTTGTTATTAATTGGTGCAAAGCAATTATTTACTACGAATGACCTGGACCGTTGGGTAAAAAGTAAAAAAAAATTAAAGAAAAGTAAAGATGTTAAAAGAACAAGAGAAATAGCGATTTTTGGATGTTGCTAACAAAGAGGTTTAATACGCGTGGGAACAGGATAACTCCGCGATGCGCCAAATGAGTAGAAGATTAGTGGTATGTACTTTTATACCGGTATTTTCAAACTATGAAAGAAATAAGTATAGGATGTTTCTCCTCTCTTCCTCAATGATGTTGTCGTGTACCGTCACAGGTCACTGATTCATGCGCTTTTCCGTCCGTCCGATAGAAACCCTTCAGCTTTCTTTGTGTATGTTTCCTGGTTGTTTCCTGTGTGTGCGGTTCAAACAAAAAGCCCTTGCCTGATTGAAGAAAGATGTGATGTCGATGCAAAATCGTGAGAAAAGTCTAATTTTATTTCACGCCCAGACTTGCACGTGTCCTGTAGCAAGACCAAATTAATGGCTTAAGAGTCTTTGTATTGATTTTTTTACTCCTTTTTTCTTTTCTTTTCGATTCTTCTTCTCTCTCCACTTCTCTTTGTCTTCGTTCTTATAAATTTGTTGTTTTACAATGAACTTCGGCGTGTGAGAAAGAAAAAGCAAAAGCGATAACTTCAATAACCTTGAACGAGAAAGCAGAATGCCAGACTAGTCGCCTCGGAAAAGGAAGTAAATCATTGCATGCTCAAGACCAGTTGATATTGGTTGAGGGTCGACCCAGTGAGTCCTGAAGAAGAAGAAGAAGAAGAAGAAGAAGAAGAAGAAGAAGAAGAAGAAGAAGAAGAAGAAGAAGAAGAAGAAGAAGAAGAAGTTGAGAGGAGGAGGGGAAAGTTATCTTTACTCAGCCTTTTAACATGAAGGTGTAGATTAGGTTCATACCTATCAAATCGTAATGGAGGCGACTAGTAATATCACGACTGTAGTTGTAATTCGGGTCATTATTCTGTGATGGTAAAAAGTTATAAAGGGAGGAAGAGATGTTTCTTCATTTTTTTTTTCCTGGTTGAATTATCTTCAAAACGCATCAGAGCAAGATACAAGGCCCATAGTGCGCGCCTACAAGATGTGATATGTTTGTTGTCATGACAGTCGACCTTTGACAACTCAATCAAAGTTTGGTAATCTCACTACTATAGCTGCTATTGGGGTGATATTTTGTGATGGCAAAAGATTACAAAAGGAGGAAGAGATATTTCTCCAATTTTTTTTTTCTTGTTGAATATCTTTACCACGCATCAGAGCAAGACACAAGGCTCATTAGTACACGTCCGAAAGATGTCACATGTTTGTTGTCATGACAACCGACCTGAAACAACTGTCAGTCAAAGTTGGTTGTTCCTCAGGCCTGTGGGAGGATGCACAATCAGTTACATGTGCATTGAGTTGAGCTTCAGGTTCTATCGATTATAGTACTTTCCTGCCAGGAGATTCTTCCACTGTCAATGAATGATTTAGTTGGGTATCATATTCTATCGATAAGATTAACGCCCTTCCTAGGGTGTCTTCCACTTTCAATGATTTAGTTTAGTAAAAAATTGTATCGATAACAGTATCGTCTCGTGAAGAGCTTTTCCTACTGTTAAGATTATCGCCTAGAACGTCATCCTCTGTCAATGATACGGTTGAGTACTAGATTCTATCGGTAACAATGTCACTCTGTCTAGAGCTTCATACATGTCAATGATTTAGTTGAATAAAAGATTCTATCGATAAACATATCTCCTTGAGAAGAGTTCGTTCCACTGTCAAATTAAAATTGAGTAGAAGATCCTATCCATAAGAGCAGAGCGCTGCCTAGAGGCCGCAGCCGTTTATTGAACTGGTACACGAGAACAATAAGATCTGTTGCCTTTTATGTTTAGATTCCTTAACTTGACAAATTTTGAAATAGAGAGAGAGGCAGAGTCGGACAGAGAGAAAGAGAGAGAGATAATTTTTTTAATCAAAGTTATTTCCTTTCGAAGCTTTTATGAAAAAGAGGTTTGAAAAACCATTTAAATTGAATTAAGTTTGCAACAAAGATTTAAGATGCTCCGATCCCTCAGTTTAAAAGTTCGCTCGTAAAATTTCCTGTAATTAACTAGGTATAGGTTTGGGTCTAGAAGAGGCCTCAGGCCAAGATCTTGCTCCAAGTTAAAGTTTTCATGTTTAAAACTAGAAGGCTTTGGTCGCGCGGGCACTAAGACTCTAGTTAGCAAAACGCGGAATAACTCGGGTTGGTAATTACCAGCATAGTACAATAAGACTAATGAGTGCTCATCTAGAGATTCGCATTCCCGACAAAATATGCAGAGGTGGGAATTCCCGTATCTTAAACATCATCCAAATCTGGTTCCGGCTTGAGCATCGAGTCAAGGACGTGCATTTTACTACGCTTTGTTTGATTTATGAGGTTCTGACATTACGGTTAGGAAAAAACGGTTCAACTGAAAATTAAATTAAAAAAAAAATTGAAAAGAAAGAAAATTTTATGCACTTGAAAAGCTCAAATGAATTGCTGAATTGCACTATTTTTTTACCTATAATATAAAAATAACGGTTTAGTTCTAGCCCTTCATTTTCTCAAAATGTGTAGTTTGACAGTGTTGTAAAAGTTTAAAATGTTAAGTCTTATAGGTCTAGTGACAATATCCTGTCTTTCCTCGGGTTGACAAGATTGTCGCCTCTTTAATCTTGTGAGCTGGAAAATTAACAAAAAAAAAAACGGATTTAAACGGCCAGCAACTTACTTTAAAATGGCGGGGGGGGGGGGGGGAGAGAGAGAGAGAGAGAGAGAGAGAGAGAGAGAGAGAGAGAGAGAGAGAAAGAGAGAGGGAGAGAGAGTAATAATGTTAATGGCCTTAAAATCTGAGTTACTGGTTACATACAGTCTTTCAATTAGTGAGACTATCCCAGATGAGGTAATAATCATTAATCACTTGGGACAATCCTGCTCTGATTGAGCCATATAAGATACATTGATCTCTAGGTCTGTGGTCTCCCTCACTTTATAACATATGTGGATCTCTAGCTCTATTGTCTCTGTTATTTCATAAGTTACATTGATCTCTAGGGGTGCCGTCTACCTCACCTTAAAAGTTACATTGATCTCTAGGACTGCCATCTCCCTTACCTTATAACATACATTGATTTGTAAGTGTGTCGTCTCCCTTACCTTATAATTTACATTGATCTGTAGGTCTGTCGTCTCGCTCATCCTAAAAGTTACATTAATTAGTAGGTCTATCGTCCCCCTCACCTTATAACATACATTGATGTGTAGGTCTGTCGTCTCCCTCATCTTAAAAGATACATTAATTAGTAGGTCTATCGTCTCTTTCACCTTATAACATACATTGATGTGTAGATCTGTCGTCTCCCTCATCTTAAAAGATACATTAATTAGTAGGTCTATCGTCTCTTTCACCTTATAACATACATTGATGTGTAGATCTGTCGTCTCCCTCATCTTAAAAGATACATTAATTAGTAGGTCTATCGTCTCTTTCACCTTATAACATAGTTACATTGATCTGTAGGTCTGTGGTCTCCCTCACTTTAAAAGATAGATGAATCTCTAAGTCTGCCGTCTTCGGAAATATTAATTTCAAGCATGATTCTCGTTCAAATGAACAAGTGGAAAAGACAACCACATTGAAGAAATGTAAACAGAAATAACAGCCATATATCCTCTATCGCCATACACCCTACTGGGGAAAAGCAAACTTTACAAAATATGAAT
Organism: Elysia crispata; assembly: GCA_033675545.1. NCBI lineage: Eukaryota > Metazoa > Mollusca > Gastropoda > Plakobranchidae > Elysia > Elysia crispata. Next base: position 1,157,571 of record JAWDGP010005352.1, on the reverse strand, counting down.
AGGTGGAGAATACTTCTAGAATAAAGAAAAGCAAAATTTTCAACAATAACAGATATGTCTCCGTCAAAGCCATACGGCTACATCAAATAAAATGAAACTTTACAACGGCTACAGATAATATAATTATTTCTCCAGAACCACTAATAGTACAGTTCTATAAAGAACCTTGAGATATTGGAATTCTTGTCATGAAGGCATTCATTAGTAAACTAAATTTTAGTGCAATCTTTTAAGCAGTCCTCTTTTTAGTGTATCTCTCCACCTAGACCATAATGTGATGCAGATGACCCTTTACAGATGCAATGTAGTGCTTGACCTGATGTGTTCTCCCTATTAAAAGGTAAAACGGTGCAACTTGCTCAGACCAATTACAGAGAAAATACCATGATTTTTGAAAATTTATTTGGTTACCCTGGATTGCTAAAGGTTATAATTATTCTAGATCTAATGAAAATCTGTATAACTCATGCAAGACAAAATAATTAAGAATGGCAAATTAATAAGATGGCTTAAATAGAATTTTTCTACGGTTCCTTCTTGACAATAAGTGGATCTGGTCAATATCTTAGATATAAATACAGGAAAGAGGTACGAAACGTGGGCTAAAGAAGCAGAAGTGGTTTTTACGTTCGCAACGGCTGCTCCGGAAAAAAAAAGACGACGATGACTTTTGTTTTGAAAATACTGATCATTCAAATCACTTCTACTTTCTTGTAGAGAACAGCATGTTTTCTATGGCGCTTTTGTCTTTACGCTGAAGTAGGTCAAATTTCATTTTTTTCTTTTTCATCTTTTTTTCTCTCTATTAAAAGTAATCAAGTTTATATATATTAATATTAAAAATAACAAAAATTTGTTTTTAAAGCGCCATCCGTTTTGAAAACTGTAAACCACTAAGAACAGTCTTTCAAATGTTATTTGGTTTATCATAAAAATATGGCAAAAACTTTGATGAATTAATTACAATAAAATACAATGTACTTTCAAGAGCAGTTTTTAAAGCCGAGATCCATAACTTTTCTTTTCTTTCTTTCTTTCTTTCTTTTGTTTTCTTTTTTGTTTTTTTGTTTTTTGTATACCGCGTGGGACACTGATCTTGGCTTATCAAAATTCATTAGACTTCATCATTGTATGTACATTGAGTGGTTTTGGCGGAGATAACGGAGAAAGAAATCGAAGTTGCCTTTGTTTATATAGATCTTTAATTAAATTTACAACGATTGCGAATACGAGATTACATTTTTTTACCTTTGTTTTGTTTTGTTTTGTTTTGTTTTGTTTTTTTTTGTTTTTTTTTGTTTTTGTTTTTTTTTTGTCTTAAAGTAACCAATGGTATGTCTAACAAGAGGAGGACATGTGAACTAGTTGACTGTGAAACTGGTTAAGTTTTTCTCTCACGCGTTTAGTTCTCTTACAACCAGGATGTTTCCAGTCGAGGCTGGCCACGCGCACAACCAGCAAGTCGTATGACAGCTGAGCCTGCTCAGATCACACGCAGTCAACAGTTGGCATCCCGTTCTGTGGAAAGAAGAAATTCAACGTATGATAAAAAAAAATCTGTTGTATTCAGATTTTTGTGTTTCTTTCTGTGCCCATCAAAACCGGAAACCAGAGCACTCCGCCCACTTCCTTCCAAGGGAAAGAAGCAGGCCAGTGACAGGAAGTGATGTCTATCTTGAGCTTAGTCCGGGCAGGCCGGGCGCTTTAGCTTGATCATTGTTAACGGGTCGTGAGTGTGAGTCAACCAGGTTGTGGTTGTGTGTGCACGTGAGTGTGTGTGGGGATGAGTGGGTGTGATCAGCGTGTAGCCCGGATGTTGGTACGGCGTGTCACCCACCTTGCGGCCATCAAGTGGCTCTGCTCAGATGTTTGACTAGCACAATGGCTGAGTCTCATCCACGTCCTAAGACCTCTTGACCCCGCACTCAACTCGCGTGCCCACCAGCTCTCAAGGAAGTACATTACAGCATCTTCCATCACAGAGCTTTTCGTATACTCCCTCGCAAGTAACACACTATTGATATAGAGAAATCTCTACCGGATCTTTAACTTATATCTCTGCCCGATTTACAAACACCACTTTTGAGTGTATCTACATTTCAATACTGCACTTTGAAACAGAATTGCTATGTCTAGCTCTCAAGTATTAACTTCTAGAAAATCTTTTTTGCCTCTTCTTTTCTAATCCAATCTTTCCTGACATAACCATGTAACGTGAAATGGTTTTTATGCTCATCATAGCAAAGAAACCTCCATTTACATGATGTTCGATACTCGAATAAAAAAAAATGACACAAGAAGAAACAAATAAAGAAGTTCTTTTCCGCCAAGAGCCAGGGACTCAGTTAAGAATGCAGTGTGTAGTGGACAGCATAATATAATTGATCCAAACCTCCCAAACGAAATGCCGTACTAGTTGTGTTAAGGAATAAATCACCAACAGCGGGACCATAATGAAATCCAACCGTCCAAACATTCTTGAAAATCTGGCCATTAAAAACTGAGTTACGTCATGCGAGAACTAAGCTGACAAAAGCAACGCCGATTATTAAGACTCCATTTCAAATCTTCTACAAATGTACGCGATACAAAAAAAAAATCTTGTGAACTACGATATTCCAAAAAAGGGAGAGCATTTCTCACCTATTAAGCTCGTCTGTTCCAAATACTATAAGTAAGGTTCGATATAAAACTGTAAAATCATTATTTGGTTTGGTACGTATATCAGGGCCAAAACAAGTTAGTCTCTCTTTCTTGGGCCATGCATTTTTCTTTTTTTTTTTTTTAATAATCACATTAATCAGAAATACTTAGATTGTTCTAGAATGAGACATATATGGTAGTAAAACTTCTGCTACCACACATATCCTGAGGTATTCTAGGGCACAGATTTAAAAAAAACATACCCAAGCCAACACATGTCTTGACTACAAACACTGCTCATATTAGAAGGAAGAGAATGACGTCACACAGCGCAGTCTCTAACTCTCAAAACAAATCTTGTAAGATTGTCGTGACAACTTTTTACTGTCACACGGAAGTCATACGATTTCTTTTTCTTGTGTGATTTTTATTTTTTTTAATAATTCATTTCTATTGCCTTGTGGAAAAAAAATTTTTAACTATTTTGAATTTTTTTTTATTTTTTTCCCTCCTTAATGGCTTCTTGTTTAATTTATATGTTTAAACATGATTGTGTTTACACCCTACAGCCATTTTTATTGCTGATTCAGAAAACGACGTCATCAGATGGTTATTGTACGGCTTTATTCTGGTCTCCTCTCATATAGGGGCACCAAAGATAGCCAAGCAGAGGGACACCATCGGCGCTGTCCAATCTGTTCTCATACAGTGACACCAAAGATAGGCCAGTAGAGGGACATCATCGGCTCCAATCCAATCTGTTCTCATACATGGGCACCAAAGATAGGGCAGCAGAGGGACATCATCGGCTCCAATCCAATCTGTTCTCATACAGTGGCATCAAAGATAGGGCAGCAGAGTGACATCATCGGCTCCAATCCAATCTGTTCTCATACAGTGGCATCAAAGATAGGGCAGCAGAGGGACATCATCGGCTCCAATCCAATCTGTTCTCATACAGTGGCATCAAAGATAGGCCAGTAGAGGGACATCATCGGCTCTATTCCAATCTGTTCTCATACAGTGGCATCAAAGATAGGGCAGCAGAGGGACATCATCGGCTCCAATCCAATCTGTTCTCATACAGTGGCATCAAAGATAGGGCAGCAGAGGGACATCATCGGCTCCAATCCAATCTGTTCTCATACATGGGCACCAAAGATAGGGCAGCAGAGGGACATCATCGGCTCTATTCCAATCTGTTCTCATACATGGGCACCAAAGATAGGGCAGCAGAGGGACATCATCGGCTCTATTCCAATCTGTTCTCATACATGGGCACCAAAGATAGGGCAGCAGAGGGACATCATCGGCTCTATTCCAATCTGTTCTCATACATGGGCACCAGAGATAGGGCAGCAGAGGGACATCATCGGCTCCATTCCAATCTGTTCTCATACATGGGCACCAAAGATAGGGCAGCAGAGGGACATCATCGGCTCCATTCCAATCTGTTCTCATACATGGGCACCAAAGATAGGGCAGCAGAGGGACATCATCGGCTCCATTCCAATCTGTTCTCATACATGGGCACCAAAGATAGGGCAGCAGAGGGACATCATCGGCTCCATTCCAATCTGTTCTCATACATGGGCACCAAAGATAGGGCAGCAGAGGGACATCATCGGCTCCATTCCAATCTGTTCTCATACATGGGCACCAAAGATAGGGCAGCAGAGGGACATTATCGGCTCCATTCCAATCTATACTCGTACAGTGGCATCAAAGATAGGACAGCAGAGGGACATCATCGGCTCTGTTCAATCTGTTCTCATACAGTGGCATCAAAGATAGGGCAGCAGAGGGACATCATCGGCTCCAATCCAATCTGTTCTCATACATGGGCACCAAAGATAGGGCAGCAGAGGGACATCATCGGCTCCAATCCAATCTGTTCTCATACAGTGGCATCAAAGATAGGGCAGCAGGGGGACATCATCGGCGCTGTCCAATCTGTTCTCATACAGTGGCATCAAAGATAGGCCAGCAGAGGGACATCATCGGCTCCATTCCAATCTGTTCTCATACAGTGGCATCAAAGATAGGGCAGCAGAGGGACATCATCAGCTCTGTTCCAATGTGTCCTTATAGATGGACACCAAAGATAGGACAGCAGAGGGATATCATCGGCTCTGTTCCAATGTGTCCTTATAGATGGACACCAAAGATAGGGCAGCAGAGGGACATCATCGGCTCTGTTCCAATGTGTCCTCATAGATGGACACCAAAGATAGGCCAGCAGAGGGACATCATCGGCTCCATTCCAATCTGTTCTCATACAGTGGCATCAAAGATAGGCCAGCAGAGGGACATCATCGGCTCTATTCCAATCTGTTCTCATACCTGTCTCCTCTCTTACAGGGGCACGAAAAAGAAGTTAGCAGTGTGGCATTATCGACTCTATACTAATCTGCTCTTAAACAAAGGCACCAGAGTCTTAGGTGAGGGGCCCATCCGCAAGGAAAAACAAGTTGAACCGGGTGAAAATGGCATCTTGGGAAAAGACTCAGTATCAGCCAAAAAATGATGGTGTTGAAGTTTTCTGGTATAGAAGTTAATATGAATGTTTTACATCTTGCCTTTTTTTTTCTCTTTCAGTTTTTGCACAGGCTAAATGTAGATGAGGGTCACACAGCGGATGCAGACTTTTGAGCAATTTATGTGTAAGAAATTTACGGAGAGAAACAATTTTTTGAAAGATTTTTTTCAAAGAATATCTTTCAGGCTTGTTAGAAAAGCGACAACACGGCATTGATCTGTGTTTCCATATCGTGGTTTAAAATCAAACTAAGACGAAGAAAGTTTTCTATAATCAAAAACTTGAATGAATTTGTTGTGAATATAATGGTTCCGGTTTGTCGTTCTCACTCTGCGTTTGTTCTTTCTAACCAGTACACTAAAACCTGAAGTTACAGTGTAATGTACTAAAGGCAATTAAATCTGATTAAAAATACGGAAAGAACGGCTGAAACTTATTACGCTTGTTGGAAAAATTTACTGGTTGCCCTCTTTCCCACCACACGCTAACGTCGTATCGGCGCATAACTCGCTGTTTTATTGGCTTCAGTCATAAGAATTGCCCTCACTTACCTACAATCGGGTCGTGGAACAAACTTTCTTATCTCAATATCTGCGGGAGCATAATCGCTTAGCTATGTACCGTTATCATTTCAGCCAGGACGGAGGCGAAGTTACAAGACTACGAGCTACGTCGAGACAAGAATTTAATATTTTACCGCATCCTCTTCCGGCAAAGTCCTCCAGCTGAGTGTAAGTGCTGGAGTAACGGTAGGTAGCAGTCTCCAGCAGTAAGTCAGGCGAGATGTACTCGCTCGGCGCCCTGTCGGGCTAGTAATGTGATCTGAGACTTCACTGATTGCGCTGCGGGCATATAAGTACTTACCGAACCCGAGGAGCGACCCAAACTACACACGGGTTAATGGGGATCAATCGGCACTACAAGCAGCTAAAAAAAAAAAAGGGAAAAAAAGAAAAATAGTTCGTGCTTCCATAAGAACCTCTCAAGCCAAGTGTATATATATCTTTCATGGCTAATATCTTCAGGAAAAAATGTATCATGTATGATTTCAGATTCACGGACAATAAACGCTATCATATGCAAATTTTATGGGCAAGGTTACAGTCTCGAACCATCACATGTAGGTTGACGTATGCCCAGCGGAATAAAGTTACGTTTATTTAAAAAAAAAATATTGTGTGTCCTCATTCAAGCTGGTGTCTTCGCTGCGGGTCTTCCATCGATCTTCATGAGGAGCTGCAGAAATGTGCTAGATAGTGCCTTGAGAAAAATTCTCCTAAATTTGAAGCTTGTGATATAGACTCAGCGAAAGTCCCCATGAAACAACAGCCTGTGGGAGATCAAATCATCAAAACCGGTGGGGAGTGTTCTCCCATTGAGTGAATATTTTAATAACTTTGTAGTGACAAATTAGTTGGTTTGCCGCACATCTCAGTTTTAGAATCGTCCTATCCCACTGCGCAATATACGCTACTGTTTACTAGTCTCCCTAGCCGCGTGACAGTCTGGACCTAGTGGAAGCCAAATAAAAAGACCAGGTTTTAGTTGCCTTCATCTAAATTATGCACTCCCTTTCATCTGCTACCTCATCTTCCCCTAACATTTCTTCTGAAGATATTCGCCGAGAGGTTATCACAATTCAGTTAAAGTGATTAGATCTTGCCTCAGATCAACCCAGAAAACCTGTTAACAGAGCATCAAAAATAGGCAGGCTACGTTTAGTTTTATTTCTTTTTTTTTCCCTAGAATCAAAGGCAACAGGGATTTGCATTACCGTAGGCGCCGCGGTGTATTACATTCAAGACAAAGATAAAGTGGTTTCCTTTATGGTTGTCGTTGATAATAACGGCGGTGGCGGCGATGCTAAGCAACAGGGGGCAACAACCACCAGCGTGAGCACAACTAGAAAAGTTGAATTATCTTTTTTTTATGTTAAAAGGGAAGGTAAGTCAAAGTGTTGTAAAGTACTCATTTTTCGATCCTCTTAACAGTCTTGTATTTTGAATTTGTTGCTGATGTTATGACCACAAAACTCATATCGACAATTGCATTGAGAGATCGATATTTGGGATGTACTGTGGATTTTATGACCACGAGACTCATGATCGATATTCGCCTTAAGAGGCCGGTATTTGGAATGTATAGTTGATTTTATGACAAAGAAAATCATCCACATTTGCTTTCAGAGTCCCAGTTTTTTGTTGTTGTTGTTGTTGTTGTCGATCATTCAGATGGTAGCTTGGGTCTCTCTCGCAAAGGTGGCCGTTCTGCGCAGATCATCCAGGCAGCCAAAGAGCTTATTCTGCAAGGATGTGGGCTGGCTCCAGAAGCGTTTTCTCAAAACTTTGTACAGTGGACATGTTTGAAGAAGGTGTTCTGCTGTCATTGCTCCAGCTGCGCATGGGCACTGGTCTGTACTGCCAATTTTGAATTTTGTGTACATGTGGTGGTTCATTCTGTTGTGACCAGTTCTTAGGCGGAAGATAAGTACCTGTTCTGATCTGTCTAATTCGTAGTAAGGGTCACAGTTTTTTGTAATGTTACGCAATATGTCTACGAAGCTCATCGACTTTTGCCTTATGATGTCGGTATTTAGAATGTATCGCTGATATTATGACCAGAGCACTTACTGAAATTTCTCTTAAGAGATTTGGATTAGAATGTACCACTGATGGTATGACCAGAAAGGGTACTGAAATTTCCCTAAAGAGATTGGTATTAGAATATATCACTGATATTTTGACCAGAAAGCTTACTGAAATTTCTCTAAAGAGATTATTTATTATCATGTATCGCTGCTAACGTCTATGAAAGTCATCGACATTCCCGTTTAACATTCAGTACTGTAAAAACAATAGCCTCTGCATTATGGGTCTTGTATCTAGTTCACTCTTTTTGATAGACTGTCGACAAACTTTGGTTGGGTTATCTTTCTATCAATTGAAGGAAAGTAATAAAACATTTGTGACCATTTGGGATTAAAAGATTAAAGTCTCTGCCAACAATAAGGTTTCGCAAAATATAAAATATGCCGCCTTTCCTGCCCCGCAGATCGTATAAGGGGAGAGCCTAGTCTTTTCCACACGCGTCGTTATTTTTAAGTCCATAACGAACGATCGGTGAAGATTCCAAATTGGTCGTGTTTTTCCTGAGTCTCCTAATTCTCTGGTAAGTTTTACAGCTTCTTGCACACGGTTTTTTTTTCTTCTCAGTTCTCTGCTAAGTTTTTATAACTGCATGTACAGAGTCTTTTCTCCCAGTTCTCTAGTAAGTTTTACATGTACAACGTTTTTTTTCTTCCGGTTGTCTGTTAAGTTTTACAGCTACATGTAAAAAATGTTTTTTTTTTTCAGTTCTCTCGTAACTTTTACAGCCACATGTATAATGTTTTTTTTTCCCCAGTTCTCTCGTAAGTTTTACAAAAACATGTACAAAGTTTTTTCTCCCAGTTCTCTGGTAAATTTTCCAGCTACATGCACTAAGTGTCTTGAATTTGTTATGGTTGATCGTCAACCATGGGATAAGGCTGGTTATATGATGTAGCCCGACTGAAGATCAAACCAGAACCTTTTAATGTCAGTCGAGAGTTCTACCATGAACCATTTGCAGGGTTTTTTTATCTTTTTTTTTTAATAGCACCTCAGTTAGAAAAGTGAAGAAAGGATAGAGCTCTCCTGTCGACTGCCTTGTATGAGGCCAGGGAATATCGGCGCTGTGAGGGCCGTAGCGGAGTTTTTAGTAGGGTTTTGTTGATTTCTTGTCCTGATTTTCTTTGGACCGTGAGGGTTTCTGTCAGAACTGTGTACACTATACAGAGAGTGAGTGTGTATCTAGTCTATGCGGGGTCACGAGTAGCTCTGATTTCACTCGCTCAAAGTTTTATAAAGCGAGCGAATCCATGGCGACATCAGCTTGAAAAAAGAGCCGTTTTGAACTGTTTGAAGATAATGCATAATGACTACAACAGGATAATGTAGATGCAGAGTTTGGATCAGGTTGCTCATTTTCAGAACATCGTGTAAGCCAAAGTAACTCATAACTTTTTTCCTACTGCTATCTATCTACAAAATTTTCTAAGATCTTGTCTTTTTTATAACCTATCAGTTAACCATCATCTTGATAGAAATTTGCTGCAAACACAGATAACTATCACTGAGGCGCTGTCAATAGGACTTGTGGAAAAAAACCTAAATAATCTTCTCTTGCCTGTGTTCCTCCAATGATATTGCGTGAACGACATTTCGTTCCACCTGTCCAGTCCATCCTACCGCACAGTCGCTGGTTCCTCACTCCTTGATCTGAGGGCTGCACAGTCGAGTGATTTAAGCTAGATTGGTACTCGCCCTGACGTGGGTGGCCTCCTTCATCGTCGAGACTCACTGTCACTTCTCCTGTTGGAGCAGGATTCCAGGTCTCCTGTACGAGAAACCAGGCCAAGGCTGTTTAAAAAGGCAGTCCGTACTGCAATAGTCAGACATGCTGTTAAAAATTTTTTGAAATGAAAAAGAAAAGCGTCATTATATTTTGTCAAGTAATAGATCATTTTCTAAATTAGTTTTTATCCTTTCGTCAATATCGGTTAAAAATAGAGCTGATCGTAATGTGCTGAATGATGGGATGAAATGAAAATTCTAAGAACTCGTGTCTAAGGATAGAATCATTTTAGTTTTTCTTCGCCAAACCATGATTATAATCTCTGTCATGATTCCTCCCAAAAGCAGGACCACAGGTTGAATCTGTCACTCCATCTCTCTCTCTCTCTCTCTCTCTCTCTCTCTCTCTCTCTCTCTCTCTCTCTCTCTCTCTCTCTCTCTCTCTCTCTCTCTCTCTCTCTCTCTCTCTCTCTCTCTCTCTCTTTCTTCCCTTCCCACTCTTTAGTAAGACCACAACAAGAATAACCTGATATTCAATCCCTTTGGCACATTGTGGAATATCCTATCACCTACTTGCGTTATGATGTGGTGAAGTAACTATTGAATGACAATTTCTATGAAGAAAATCAACTTACTGAATGTATTTAGTGTATATCATCTCCAGGACCAGGTAGGTCTTCATGCTGCTACATGCCGAGGCACCATCTTGTCCCCTTGGAAAAAGAGCAATGTGTAGCTTCTTGTGAATCAGATGTCTGTTTGATGATGATTGTGAGTGGAAGATTTTCATGTCATGGTGGAGACCAATTTTCCATTGCATGCCGACGCCTCATCGTAAGTCAATTTTATAGTCGAGACGTCAAGGTTATTCTTGCCTAAGCCTCGCTAGCATGCCAAATATTTACCTGTGTTGAGAGGTAAGTTTCTTTTGGACTACAGAAAAAAAAATTTCTCCTTTAATTTCATTTTTACTGCTTCTATAATTGACTTCCTGTCAACTATAATGGGAAAAGGAGATTAAAAGGTATTTTTTCTTATCTCCCTCTCGTAGCAGCAAAGTGAAAGTGCTGGATTAATCTTGAGGCTGATGTAGAGAAAATATCGGTGACTTAGCCTTCACTAAAAGAGAAGAAAAGAGTATTTTTTTTCTGTATTGTGAATGTTATAAAGCAAATGATGCTATTGATAAAGATTGTTTTAACTTCACAATGACTCCCCCCATCTCATCCTTTTCAATCATTTGATCTTCCCTCCCACCTTGAAAGTAACACAATCCCCGAAGTTGATTTAAAAATGCTCTGCTTTTAAATTCCTCAGCATAATTATTTAGAAACAACAATAAATCTGCAGCTATTGTATTCCACACCTCCAGCACCATTACATGTCTGTATCTTACAATTCCCCCATCAGAAACAAGCCCGAGGATCCATCGCTCGCTGCTCATCTCTTAACATCACATTCCAGATAGTGCGCGGATGTGGCGACGTATTCTCTTTCTCCACTCCTCTCCTGCCAGTTTGTTTCTCTCCTTCTCCCCACTCCTCTACTGCGGGCTTCCCTCTCTCTCCTTCTCCGCAGATCCACACTATGTCTTCTGCACACACGTGCAGCCGGCGCTACTGATAACGACATAACATCAAGTTTTTTTATTTTATTTTCAGACATAAATAAGATGGCGCGCGCGAAAGTTCACCTTTGAGTAATGATTCTGGTGATAGGGAAAGATAATGATTATGTTCTCTCAATTTTTTAGCTTCTACATTTTTTAATAGAGGAGGCTCTAAAATTGAGTAAAAGGATAAGTTGCAAGGTAAGAAAACTTTACAAACTTCTCATGTATCCTAGAGACATGCTCTATCAAACAGATCAATTGGAAAATGATTATAAAACCGCAGGCACTCTGGTATCATGCCTTGATCTTGGACAAAAGATCGGAAGATGAACTTCAAGTTTCAATCCGAAAAAGATGAATTTCAAGGCTTCATTCTGGAAAAGATAAACTTCAAGGTTTCAATCCGATAAAGAATGATAAACTTCTAGACTTCGGTCCGGTAAAGATGAGCTTCAAGGTTTCAATCCGGTAAAGAATGATGAATTTCCAGGCTTCGGTCCAGTAGAGATAAAAGCTAAGATAAACTTCTAGACTTCGGTCCAGTAAAGATAAACCCGGTAAAGGGCCCAAACCGTTAGACCATCATGTTTCTCTATCATCTCCTGTTGGAAATGTTGATACTTGTGAGACAACAAAATAGAAGTTTCTTAACTTTATATGATCTACTCAAGAGTAGCGTTGTCGTTCGTTGAGTTTTCCCCAAAATCGAGTCCGTGAGACACCGTGGTTGAGTGAAGCGCCACAAAGCTTGTTCTTAACGAATGCTTTGATCAACTTGTATATGACTTGTACAGCGGAATATGCTGGCTTGTTCTAAGAAACAGTTATCGTGCTGATGGGAAAAACAAGGAAAACGGTCAATTTTAAAAACTGCAAGTTTCTAATAAAAGCAACAAAATCCAATCAAAGAAAAGCAAAACAAAACAAAAAAATAAAAGCAAAACTTAGCCAAATCGTGTACAATAAAAGAAGCACCGTCGTTATTTGCTTAAGCTCGACATACTTTTCCGGATAATTTTGTATGGAGAGCGTGCATGTCAACACAACTTTTTTTTAATATATTTAAATGGATGATAGGTGTATCAATAGGTCCCTGAGCAGTGCCTTGCTCTAGATAGGTCCACTGGTTTCTTTCCCTCTGCAAAGCTAGAAGTTCAGACAGCAGACGATGAGCTTGAGTGGATGCTGGAACTACCCACGGAAGATTCCCGAATGTTTTACACCTGCGTGGACATCGATAAATTGTTCTGAAGTCTGCCCGGCATGATGGCATTGTTTATTAATTCGAATTTCTCCTCGTGTAATGAAAGAAAAAAAAAAGAAAGAAACTAAGAAGACGAGTATGGCTCGTGGGTCGCGACCATCAATACGCACGACATAAAATGTCCACAGGTGAGTTTTGTCGGTCACAGAGCGAACTGAGCAACCTTAAACCTAGACAACCATTAATGGTGCCAAAACCAAAGCTTAGGCTGAGGTTCAACAACTTATTTCATACAGCTGCAGTCAAAATAAATAGCTTTATAAAACCACGCTAGTTTTCTTTGATAGCGTTGAGCCAAGGCCTTTTTTATTATTAATTTTTAATAGAGTTGGCCTTGCTTAAGTTTTTTACTCGGCGCTCCTCACACACTTTCTCTCACTATTGACGTGTCTATACTACTCATCAAAAATTAAATTCCTTAATCGGATTTTTTATTTTTATTATTATTCTTTTCTGATACCCGATACGCAGAAGTAAAAGAAAATGCTCTTATTTTATCAGAGTGAGATAAGCAATGGCAGTTGAATTAAAGATCTGAGGAAAGCTATGTGTATTAGAAAAGATTCGGCTTGTAATTCGCTGCAGAAGATACAAACACAGATCTTATCAGCGCCGCACCGCTTCCCATGTAAATAAAACTGGTGCATTAAAAACTAGGAGTGGATCTCGCAAAGACTTGTGGGATGCCTGGACAAAGTGTTTCTCCTTGAACAGAAGACACCGTTATTGCGTTTTGATTACATAAAAAACAGAAATAGAATAATATTTTTGTCAAGCTTTGATGTAGGAGAGAACGTGGCCAGATGAAAGACTCGTGAACTATGTAATATGTGCGTGTTTTGATATGACGTGTGATGAATAAAAATACATGTACTCATGTTTTCGCTTATTCCCGAGAAAATATTAGTATTTTTCTGATTCGTCCTCTAAAAAAAAACAAAAAGCACATAAACTGTAGCAACTAGGAAAAGAATAAACTGCTGCTGCTTCTACTGCCAATAACATTCTCTTTAGTTTTGATAGAGTAATCTACTGCCATGAACCAACGCTAATCATGGCTGGATAAGATCTCAGCTTGCAAGGATCACAGCTTGCTAGGATCATGGATCGCTATGATCATAGCCCGCTCTCTGATCACGGCTCGCTAGGATCACGGCTTGCTAGGGTCATGGCTTGCTAGGATCTCAGCTTGCTAGGATCACGGCTTGCTATGATCATGGATCGCTCTGATCACAGCTCGCTCTGATCACGGCTCGCTAGGATCATGGCTTGTTAAGATCTCAGCTTGCTAGGATCACGGCTTGCTAAGATCACAGGTCGCTCTGATCGCGGCTCGCTAGTATCATGGCTTGCTAAGATCACATCTTGCTCTAATCACGGCTCGCTAGGATCACGGCTAGCTAGGATCATGGCTCGCTTAGATCACGGTTAGCTAGGATCATGGCTCGCAAGTATCACATCTCGCTCTAATCACGGCTCGCTAGGATCACATCTCGCTAGGATCAAATCCGCTAGAATCATGGCTTGCTAAGATCGCGGTTCGCGGTGTGAGAGAACTTCTGCAGCTTATATTAGGGCTGTTAAGTACAATTCGACTTTTGATTCATATATCTTTCTATGTCTCTACCCATCTAATTATCTATTTGTTTATTCATTTATCTATTTATCTATCTAATATATATATATATATATATATATATATATATATATATATATATATATATATATATATATTATCTATCTATCTATCTATTTGTCCTTTTAGCAGTCTATCTACCAATCCACTAACCTACCAACCTACCTATAATTCATATTTCTATCTTTTCATTTTTCTACATATATGTCAATCTATCAATCCCCATACGAATCAATTTATTTTTTTTTATTTCTCCATCTGCCTATCATCGATCTATTAACCTGTATACTTTCTTATTTATCAATCTAAATCATTTACATTTTCCTCTCTGTCTTTCTGTCTCTCGTTCTGTCTGTCTCTGTGTCTATCTGTCTGTCTGTCTCTGTCTCTGTCTCTGTCTCTCTCTCCCTCTCTCTCTCTCTCTCTCTCTCTCTCTCTCTCTCTCTCTCTCTCTCTCTCTCTCTCTCTCTCTCTCTCTCTCTCTCTCTCTCTCTCTTTCTCTCTCTCTCTCTATCTATCTATCTATCTGTCCCCCCTCCCCACTCTGTCGATCTATTTTTTCTTTAAATCAATACTATTATCTATCTTTATTGTAAAGCTGTGTGTCATTCTCTTTTTGTTTCAGTCTATATATAGCTATTCATTTATTAACCAATCTTTTTTTTTAATCTAAGAATGAATCTATCAGTTTTCAAACAATCTCTGTCTATCTATCTATTTGTTTGTTGTATCTATCTATCTATCTATCTATCTATCTATCTATCTATCTATCTATCTATCTATCTATCTATCTATCTATCTATCTATCTATCTATCTATCTATCTATCTATCTATCTATCTATCTATCTATCTATCTATCTATCTATCTATCTATTTATTTATTTATACACCTATTGAATGTGTCTGTTTATTCATAGTTATATCAATCAATGTATCTCTAAAATAATCAACCATTCTATGAATTTTATCAAACTTTCTGTCTATAGTCTTTGTATGTATCTTTCTATCTATCTAAAAATCAATCAAATCTCTTTAAAATCTATAATATTTTTTTCTTCCTATTTATTTCACATGTGACATCCATCTATGTGTATCCTTCTATCTGTCCATGAGCCTTTGTATGTTTACATTAACCTATATTGTATCTTTTATTTAATAGATCTATCTTTATCTACCTGCCTGTCCTACTCGGTGATAGCCCATTATCAACCCACCGGTCTTCATTACTACTACATTTTATATCGATTTGACAATAACTGCTGCCGTATCTTCCTGGCTCAACAGCTCGGTAAAAGAAACATCAAAAACTATAGTATCACTGTTTTCATCAGTTTCTCTCAAAATAAGATCCTTTCCTTCCCGTTTTCGCAAGGTGAGTGTTTCAAAGCTCGCCTTAAGGTGCAAAGCTCTGTAGAGTTCTTTCCCAGCATGTAAAATACTATTCGAGTGTCAAATCACATCGCCTCTACTATGCCTGCTATCTATACTGACACTGACATCATGATCATAGTGCGTCCGTCCGCCAGTAAAACCCCACCTCTTCAGTCCGCGGAATCGGTACTACAAGGTCCTCTATTGTCTATCCTGAAACCATATTTCATGCCATTCCCTCAAAAGGTGGAGGGAGCACTGTGAGCGAAATGAGAGCGGGGGAGAGTGTCTATCATCACAAGGAACTGTGCCCCCCTCCAGGACGTCAAGTACGCGCCATTAAAGCCCGCCCACTCCTCACCTCGCACCGTGAAGCACCGCCTGTGAACTGAGCAGCTGCAGGCAGGGCGAGTCTGGCACCGTCGCACTCATCACACCGCTCAGATTTCACCACAGGTCAGACAATCAAACCTCCCTCTCCGGCGGTACTGATGTCTCAGGTACATGGGGCACTCACTCTCCGTAAACCACGACCAGAATCTTCACTTGAAGGATGTTGTTCCTCGAATTAGAGAGCTGATAAGAGAAAAGAGAGAGATATGGAAAAGAGGGAGAAAAAGAGAGGGAAAGACATTGAAAGACGGAGAGGCAGTGAGAAACTGAATGAAGGGCCGTAAGATAGGGAAAGAGACAGTGGGACAGAGAGAGAGAGAGAGAGAGAGAGAGAGAGAGAGAGAGAGAGAGAGAGAGAGAGAGAGAGAGTTAAGCATAGCTAACATTCGAAAATAAAGCGACATACATCTAGATCTAGAAGCTCCTCCTCAGCTATCAACTAAACTATGAAAATAAACTCTATTAAAACTTGTTATAAAAATTAATCTAAGGAGACAAATACTTTAAAAAAACAACAACAACACTTTTGAAATACCCTCACGAACTCACAGATTGACAAAATTGAAATATATATTTATAAATGAGTAAATAATATATATATATATATATATATATATATATATATATATATATATATATATATATATATATATATTGACCGTGTTCTGCAATACTATCTCATGTCTATTTTGGAAAATTTTACAGGAGACAAAAAAAAATTGATTTTTGAGCACATTTGAGCACTTAAAAAATAATCGTCGATGTATGTGATAATGAATATTTTCATCTTTTGTACAGTACTAGTTTTGATTTCAAGACCTCAGTTATATTGTTTTATTTTGTCCTTATTTCGTAATCTCTCTGTGTGTGATTATTTTGTTCTGACTCTCTCTCTCTCTCTCTCTCTCTCTCTCTCTCTCTCTCTCTCTCTCTCTCTCTCTCTCTCTCTCTCTCTCTCTCGCTCTCTCTCTATCTCTCCTCTCTCTCTCGCTCTCTCTCTCTATCTCTCCTCTCTCTCTCTATCTCTCTCCTCTCCCTCTCGCTCTCTCTCTCTCTCTATCTCTCGCTCTCTCTCTCTCTCTCTCTCTCTCTCTCTCTCTCTCTCTCTCTCTCTCTCTCTCTCTCTCTCTCTCTCTTCCTTTTGGTATAAATCTGTTTATAATCTGCCTTAAAGTGAAATCACTATCTTCATTTGGCTATGTGTAATCTCTCCTTCTTGGCCTGTGTGCTAACTCCATACTTTTGTTTGACTCTATCTACATAAGGCTAACATGGAATATCATTAAAGCCAATATCTAACAAACACCCTCATTGTTGCTCGCTCTACATCCTCCTTACCCCTGCTTTCGCCTTTCACTCAACAACCCCCGCCCCCTCAACTCATCTCCGTTTCCAGACATCGTTACCTTCAGCATTGATGAAACAAGTACAGTGATAACGAGAGCGATGTTTCATGGAAAATACCTTCTGGTCAGCTAAGGCTGTAGATAAACCAGGTCTGGTCAACTGGGTCTTTACGTAAACCAGTTCTGGTCAACTGGGTCTGGAGATAGACCAAGTCTGGAGATAGACCAGGTTTGGTTAGCTGGGTCTGTAGGTAATACAGTTCTGTTTATAGTCATGGGTTAAAAATTCAATAATAATAATAATAATAATAATAATAATAATAATAATAATAATAATAATAATAATAATAATAATAATAATTATAATAATAATAATAATTCAAGCAAAAATAAAAAAAGCAGCAGCAGTAGTAGTAGTAGTAGTAGTAGTAGTAGTAGTAGTAGTAGTAGTAGTAGTAGTAGTAGTAGTAGTAGTAGTAGTAGTGATGGTAGTAGTAGTGGTAGTAGTGGTAGTAGTAGTAGTAGTAGTAGTAGTAGTAGTAGTAGTAGTAGTAGTAGTAGTAGTAGTAGTAGTAGTAGTAGTAGTAGTAGTAGTAGTAGTAGTAGTAGTAGTAGTAGTAGTAGTAGTAATGATAAGAAGAAGAAGAAGAAGAAGAAGAAGAACAACAACAACAACAACAACAACAATAACAAAAACAACAACAACAACAACAACAACAACAACAACAACAACAACAACAACAACAACAACAACAACAAGAGGAAGAAGAAGAAGAAGAGGAAGGAGAAGAAGAGGAAGAAGAAGAAGAAGAAGAAGAAGAAGAAGAAGAAGAAGAAGAAGAAGAAGAAGAAGAAGAAGAAGAAGAAGAAGAAGAAGAAGAAGAAGAAGAAGAAGAAGAAGAAGAAGAAGAAGAAGAAGAAGAAGAAAAATGAAGCATAAGAAACTAAATCGCAAGGTCTAAAGATCTTAATGAAGAGTGACGAGAGATGCATGACTTTTCCTGACCTCAATTTGCACTGCCGCAGACCTGTGTGTGTGTCCTTTACCAAGTGTGAGTGTGTGTGAGATGGAAATAAGGAGCTGAGAGACCTCAATGCTCTTTACAACAAGTGTGGTGCTTAGCTTAATTACAGAGTGCGCCTTGACACACCTTTAGATTTGTTACTAATGAACATTCCACTGCTTCAGAAGATCCTCAACTGGCGATTACTGGACAGAAACCTAGGATGGGAGAGACCTGGCTTTCGGTGAACAGCACTAAAAGAGAAAGGACAATATCTGTCGGCGACACTCGCATGTCTTCCTCGTGAAATGTAACAAATCGTGTCAGATGGTCAGTCGACCAAATAAGCCACCACTTGACTAGTGCAGTGTCATTAGGGAGACCAATATTGCCTGGCCCATCATGCAGACACTTAGCATGGATCCACAGACGTTAATGATCACATCATGGCATCGAGCCTAGCGTTTCCATCTCTCTAACCTCTCTTTCTCGATCTCAATCTCTGTGTCTGTCTCTCTCTGTATCTCTCTCTCTCTCTCTCTCTCTCTCTCTCTCTCTCTCTCTCTCTCTCTCTCTCTCTCTCTCTCTCTCTCTCTCTCTCTCTCTCTCTCTCTCTCTCTCTCTCTCTCTCTCTCTCTCTCTCTCTCTCTCTCTCTCTCTCTCTCTCTCTCTCTCTCTCTCTCTCTCTCTCTCTCTTTTTCACGCTCATCATTACCTGAAACATGAAAAATCGCTAAAACCCACTCGAGTTAAGTTGAACACTTTATCTCTTATAGCTTTTTTGAAATCGTTTTGTTAGTATTAATTGCATATTTTTAACCGGCACACTGTTGGTTTTTTTTTTTTTGCTTGTATATCTTATGATTAGGTTCATAAAGTTGCGCCTGCCTCAAAGCCTGATTAATATGTTTTTAACTTAAGTGCTGGTAATTAGATTGACTATGTTACTGGGTGTTGAGTCGAGGGCAACGAACAATTATACATATTGCTGCCACTTGATGCTAATAAGACTCAAGATTCCATCTAGAAAGGTTGTTTGTACTGCATGTTTCATAAGTTTTTAGATCCAAATTATTAAAACAATGTTTTCAACGACTCATTTTTTCCAGTCAAAGAAATCATGAGTGTATCAAGAATGCTAAAAGGTCTGCCAGCTCTGAATACTTCACTGTATCTTCAGGCATGTTATCGGTTGAAGGTTTCAGAAAATATTGCCCCCATCATAGGCGTAAAAATGTCAGACGCGATAGCTTTTCTATAAAATTTCAAAATATGTTACCTTCACCTGTGCTACTTCTACATGTTTCTCTAAAATTCAAATTTTTTGTATTTTTTTTTCTTTAACTTTTAGCATAAAACTAATGCCGAAGAGAGACTGTTGATGTTGAGTTGCTGGAATGGGCCATCCATAGTAGCTATAGAAGTCAATCAGCAGCTGGTAGTCTCTAATGAACAAAGGTGGAAATTAACCAAATGTGTGAACCCACTACATACATAGTGGTAGAATGTGCTGAGTGATTTATAGTTTCTCGATTAAAGATGGAAACAGTTGCCTTGCCATGTAAAACTTATCACAATTTGTACATTTCAAACAGTTAATTATTTCTTTCTTATTTTAATGTGTGTGTGGGGGTGGGGTGGGTGGGGGGGAGGCATGCATTATAGCATGGCCAATATTATTTTGTGTATGTCTGTATTAAACAGTGTTTGATTCCCACCAAGTTTGAATGTATCGACTTTATTACTCTTTGCCCTTAAAGCCGCGAGTGAAAAGATCGATATTCTGCTAGATCTGTGATTGTTGAGTTCGTGGTTAGCTCTCACATTGTTGGCCTCAGCTACAACTCTTATATATAGTATTAAGCTGCACAGCGTGAGTGGACGAGTCCCCACCAGTGCTCAGCCCACCACGCCATGTCCGGTGTGTCCGGATACTTGCATGTAGAAGAGCTTATATCACTGATTGTGGAGCGGTTGTGTCAGACAGACCATCACTCTGACAATCATGCAAACAACCAATCTTGCCAATTAAATGCACCTTTTCATTAATAGTTTTATTTCATTGAAGTGGATTTTTATCCTAAGTGCTTCTAACTGCTCCATGGTTATCCTTCATTCTTTTTATTAAAATTGAAACCAGACAAAAAAAAATTGAATTTGATAAACAAATATTAAATTTTAATCTTAACTGATTTTGCAAACTCAAAAAAGCGTGTACCGATATTCATTAAGAGTACCGTAAGTTGAAAAACAACCCGTATGACCACACTTAAACTCTTGGATTTATTAAATAATATTGTGACCCTTTATCCTGCTACAGATAGAGGGATGACAAAAAACAGCGAGTTATAGAAGACAGATTTGATTTCTTTTAGTAATTAAACCATAATTACAAAAATCTTCGAAAGAAAAAAAAGCAACATATGTAAATATATAAAGAAAACGACGGCTATGAATCTAAAAACTTTTTCCATCTTTGAGTTTTGAAAACCTTAGCATAACTCTTTTACCTGAAGAGTTATTTATTGTAGGATTATAAAAAAAAAAAAAAAAAGACCATAGGCTGAGAAAGAACGAAGGTAAAAAACTAGCGAATTCTTTGTAATTGCCTCAAGTGGGAGACTCATTCCACCCGATTAGTTTCGAGTGCTCCAGCCACAAGAAATGAAAAATGGCAGAAGGCCCGACACGGAGACAGCATTACCCCGGCCAGCTGCGCACGACCTCTAACGCACAAATCCCATCATACTTGAAACAGGAAGTTGAGTTAGGCTCCATCATCCAGGCGCATGCGTAAGTACTAGATCTAGCTGCCATTAGAGTCTTGTGGGTTTATTGTAAGAGGAATGAACTCAAGCAAATGCGCTATGTCTAGGAGGAGACAGTTATTTACGACTCTACATTTATTTTATTCTGGCAATAACATTCTCAAAAAATAAAAGCTTTATTATTTCCTTAATTATCACTTGTCCCCGTCCCTAACCCTTCCATTTTTTTTACTTTTTTTTTTTTTTTTTTTTTTTTTTTTTTTTTGGCGGGGGGGTTGTTGTTGTTTATTTTTTGTTTAAACAGCATTTGTTTTGTGTCTTAATCATACTTTATTTCCAAATGGAGAGCACCCATTATTGATTTTTTTTTTTTTAATCATTTTACAGCCTCTTAAGATTCATTCGTTTGTGTGCACGACGATGTTTGTAAATGAAACAAGTTGGTTTTAAATTTATGTATAGTTTTCATAAAACTACGAGTTTTGCCTTGGACCTCAATTTTTAGCTAGAATGTTTATGTCGGGTTTGTTTGTTTTTTCAAACCTCCTTGTATGCATTTAAAAATCTGATCACCAATCTGTCTTTCTCATTCATTCTTCCTCTTACAAACTTATTCTCTTTCTTTAAATTCTCCTACATTAACTACCTTCCTCTTTCTGTCTTTGTCTGTTACAGCTCGATCTAGTTTAATAAGTGCTTAAATATCCTTCATAATTAGCTAAGAGAAAGTTAGAGAGAAGGGCAGAAAGAGAGACAAGACAGAGAGAGCTAAAGATGTAGAGGGAGGGGTGCGGGGCGTAAAGAAAGGGGAATCTTTAAAACAAAGCACGATGAACTTAGCCCTTGAGTAAAAAAAAATCTATATAAATCTTTTTCACTTTCTTTTCGAGTTTCAGCCAACTCAGGTCTTTTTTAACTCTGAAACATTGACATGATAACAGGTGAAATTTGAGTAGATTGGATTTTTGTTCATTGAACGCTTTCAGCTCTGCAGTTTTTGCTGGAAAACGACAAATCAGGAGCGACTAATCGTGGCTCATGCGATTGAAATGTTTTTTGAACCTTCGAAGGTGTATCCAATGTCGGATCCATATCGCATGCATCCAGTGTCGGATTCATATCGCATGCATCCAGTGTCGGATCCATATCGCATGCATCCAGTGTCGGATCCATATCGCATGCATCCAGTGTCGGATCTATATCGCATGCATCCAGTGTCGGATCTATATCGCATGCATCCAGTGTCAGATCTTTATCGCATGCATCCAGTGTCGGATCTATATCGCATGCATCCAGTGTCGGATCCATATCGTATGCATCCAGTGTCAGATCTTTATCGCATGCATCCAGTGTCGGATCTATATCGCATGCATCCAGTGTCGGATCTATATCGCATGCATCCAGTGTCGGATCCATATCGCATGCATCCAGTGTCGGATCTATATCGCATGCATCCAGTGTCGGATCTATATCGCATGCATCCAGTGTCGGATCTATATCGCATGCATCCAGTGTCGGATCCATATCGTATGCATCCAATGTCGGACCTATATTGCATGCATCCAATGTCGGACCTATATTGCATGCATCCAATGTTGGATCCATATCACATGCATGCAATGTCAGATCCATGTTGCATGCATCCAATGTCGGATCCATATCGCATGCATCTAGTGTCGGATCCATATCGCATGCAGTCTGTGTCAGATCTACGTTGCAATAATGTTACCTTAGATCAAAGCACAATTTTTCGTCTTTCTCTGCCCTCCTCTCTCTCTCTCTCTCTCTCTCTCTCTCTCTCTCTCTCTCTCTCTCTCTCTCTCTCTCTCTCTCTCTCTCTCTCTCTCTCTCTCTCTCTCGCTCTCTCTCTTACTCTCTCTTTCTCTCTCTTCTTCTTCTTTTTCTCTCTCGGTCCCCCCTTGTTCCTTTCTTTCTCATTTTCTACCTCGCTCTTTCCCTCTTTCTCTCTCTTTCTCTTACTCTTTCTCTCTCTCTCTCTCTTTCTGCTTCTCACCCTTTCTATCTCTTCCTTTCTTTCTCCCTCTTCCTTTCTTTCTCTCTCTTTCTCCCTCTCGCTCTCTCCCTCGGTTCTTCATAACGCCCTCTATCAGCTCCGATCTAAGAATCTCTCGAGTTTCTGGTGTCACAAGATGTGGTGTCACATTGCCACTTGATATCTTCTGTAGCTCTCGAGGCTCCGGCTATTCTGACCGCTAGGTCTAGGTATATGCTGTGAGAAACTTCTGCACAACTTGTGATGTGTTGGCCACCGGGCCGAGGACAGCTCTAAAGGCTGCTATGGCCCAACATGGAGTCCCTTGGAGGGCTTTGCTGTGGCAGCACTAAGCAAAGTGAGAACGCTGGTCATACTCTTCAGCCATTGTATTAACACTTACAATCAATGCAACCCCTAATTAGCCTATAAATAAACTCTAAGTTGCTTATCAGATAAATTAATCCTTTCAGCCCATGCTTATGCACTGTTGTCAATTTACCACCACTGACATCATGTCCAATAAATAAGTGAACGCGTTATCAAGCACTGCTGTCATATCTGAATGTTCCATCAACTTTTCAGCCATCATCTAAACCTTTAAATATTTCAGCCAGCTCTTTCATCATCAGCGAGACGGTTTGCTGTTCCTGGCGCTTCATGTCAGCAAACAATACAGAGACAGAGACACAGACAGAGAGAGAGAGAGAGAGAGAGAGAGAGAGAGAGAGAGAGAGAGAGAGCAGGCAGACAGAGAGACAGAGAGAAAGAGGTTATCTAGGACCGAGTCAGGTAAGTTGTTATAACAACAGCTTAAAGAGACAAACTGTATATCATCATCATCATCAGTTGTTTTTTTTATCACCATAATGTTTATAATGTTTTGGTTGTTGTTGTTGTTTTTTGTTGTTTATTTTTGTTGTTGTTGTTTTGTTTTGTTTTTTTTTGGGGGGAGTTGGTATTATTGTTATTTTGAGGTAGTGGCATGGCAGTAGGTTAGTCCTTTACCATGGAGGCAAGCTGGAAGTTTCCACCACCACGAGACCCCACCATCCTGCGAGCGTGCCGCAAGATATGTTGGCAGTTGCTGATCCTAGATCTCCAACTAATAGGGATTTGTCTACCCAGTATGTGAAGTCTGGATTCTGCGGACAGCACGAAGGAACCACTTTTAGTGGTCACGGGCTGATGGATCCAGATGGTCTCGAACGAGAGAGTGAGGCTGACAAACTGCGCGATTCTCCGTCACTTTAATTCAAGTCTAGCGCAAGTCATGACTTCACCATTCTGCACAACCCTAAAGTCTTGTGGCGATGGACGAGTGGCGAATCAGCAGGTGCGGATACACCGGGAGCTGACAGTCACAGACCTGCACACAGGCGGCTCAGGGCATGAGGTCGCTCTCTACTGGATTGCAGTAGTGTGGAGTCCGGTATTATAATCCACATCATCATCATAATCTTCATCATCATCATCACCATCATCATGCCCATCGTCATTATTTTCATAATCTTTACCTTTACTTCGGCACTCGTTTTGAACAGCTAAATGTATCCATTTCTACACTGTTATCTCTTTCTTGTTAAATCTATAGACGTGACTGCTTCTCAGAGCATAAGCCCATCAGAGCAACTCCTTGTGTCGGTAGAACGCCATGACTTCTCTCCCGAATGGTAACATTTCTAAGTCACTAAACGATGACCTTGTAGAATCTCTCTGAGGCATGCTTTATCAAAAACGTCAAGTTTTAAAATTGCGAGATTTACTCAAATTACTTTTTAACAAAGGCATTAGAAGTAGAGTGAGAAGCAGAACAAGGACATCAGGGTAGGTTTTTGAGACCAGGTCAGGGGAGATTTGAGTCTGGACCGTTCCTGGTCGTGTGTGGTCAAGCTAGAGGTAAGCTAATACCGTTAGGTTATCAATGGTCATCGAGAGCTGACCAGATCCACTTGCTCTGCCGATAGCTCTAGTGCCAGAGGCCAGTCATGATATTTGCACACATTCAAGGAGGCGTATCTCGCAATCAGATCTGTTTGTCCACTTTGTCCAGCTGCGCCACCTGGTGAGATGTGAAGAGCGCCCGCCGTAGGTTGTGAGATATGAGTTCGATCCACACAGTGGGCTGCATATGAATTCGTGAGCTCATGTTCTCAGCTCTACTCTTGGTAAGAGAAGCTGTGTTTATTTAAAAATCGGCGGATGCTGCTTTGATCATATATAAAAAAAAACAAGACAGACAGTGACTAAGTGACAGAGAGAGAGAGAGAGAGAGAGAGAGAGAGAGAGAGAGAGAGAGAGAGAGATAAACGGACAGACAAAAACAATGAGCGAAAGATAAACCTTTAGGGACAGATGAGAGAGAAACAGATAGACAGATATACATGTATATTCGCAGATATCAGAGATCAGGAAGGACGCAGTGAGGAGAAAGAGAAAGACAGAAAGTTGATCATGGACCATTGGTGAGAATTGGACGAAAAAAAATCCTCAATTCACCAGTAGCGATCAAGACTCAGTTTACGAAGGCAGTGTTTTCCTTCCTGTCTTTTGGGTTGCTGTGCACAGAAAAAGTCTGTTCCCACGACCCGCAGTTCCTACCAGTGTCACTCGTTGCCCACCGCCTAAGGGCACAGATATACCACCCGCGTCTGAGCTTCTGTCCCGTGCTTTGATTAACAAGACTGATATCTCCGATTGAAATAGACTTCCAAAACACAATATCCTTGATATGGGAAGATTAACAGATGGAACTTAACACTTTTACAACTCATAAAGAACATTTACCTATGAGGAATACTAATTCTAATTTTAAAGATAAGAATAAAAAGGTATTTCAGTAAAAGTCTATTTATCTCAACAAAAAGGTAGGCTGGATTTAAACTTAACTTTGATTCAATTTCTACAACTCTTGCTTTTTACAGTTCATTTTTAAAACCGCCAAGACGGACAACTCACCCACCAAAATAGGATTCTGCAAAACTGTAAAAGAAATCTTTTATGAACTATTTAAAATGATTTGCTGTTAATGCTAGAATGGTACATAAACGTGCAGCTTAAACAAAAGTGAAATAATCTAATATTCGCCACCATTATTATTATTATTATTATTATTATTATTATTATTATTATTATTATTATTATTATTATTATTATTATTATTATTATTATTATTATTATTATTATTATTATTATTATTATTATTATTATTATTATTATTATTATTATTATTATTATTATTATTATTATTATTATTTTTATTATTATTATTATTATTATTATTATTATTATTATTATTATTATTATTATTATTATTATTATTATTATTATTATTATTATTATTATTATTATTATTATTATTATTATTATTATTATTATTATTATTATTATTGTTGTTGTTGTTGTTGTTGTTGTTGTTGTTATTATTATTATTATTGTTGTTGTTGTTGTTGTTGTTGTTATTATTATTATTATTATTATTATTATTATTATTATTATTATTATTATTATTATTATTATTATTATTATTATTATTATTATTATTATTATTATTATTATTATTATTATTATAACAGTCAGATTCGTATCTGCTTATCTGAATTTTCTTTTCTTTTCTATCCAGTTACTCTTTGTCCCTTCCCTCTGCCTGTCTGTCTGTCTGTCTGTCTGTCTCTCTCTCTCTCTCTCTCTCTCTCTCTCTCTCTCTCTCTCTCTCTCTCTCTCTCTCTCTCTCTCTCTCTCTCTCTCTCTCTCTCTCTCTCTCTCTCTTTCTCTCTCTCTGTCTCTCACTCACTCTCTATAGTGGGACTTGGTTGTGATTAATAATACAAACTCTTTCAGTAAAACATAAAAATGTATTTTATTGCAGATTTCCAGTCTATCAATGTGTTCTATTTCAGTAACTGTTATAGACTTGGGTTTATCAAGCGGAGCATAAATTTCACAGAGTACTCTAGACAGAAACTGCCCATAACTGGACAAGGCGATTTGCTCCCTTCCATCCGTCGACCTTTGAGTCAAACTTAACTTTGCAGAAGTATCTGTTACTACTCTCTCTCTCTCTCTCTCTCTCTCTCTCTCTCTCTCTCTCTCTCTCTCTCTCTCTCTCTCTCTCTCTCTCTCTCTCTCTCTCTCTCTCTCCTCCCCCCCCCTCTCTTTTAATAAAGATACAAGCCAAGGGGATAACTGCAACATGCCAAATAATTTCTAGGTTTACCCAAGGGAGACGAACATTAAATCAAAGATGTATGAAGTCAAGGCAAAATTATCTTCTTTATGAGCTTAACATCTTCCTCTTCTGTTGTGTTTGCAAGAGGAACATTATCTGAATCTTAAAACCTAAAAAGCATTTTGTTAGACCAATCATAACAGGAACTATATACAAAGTAACTGAGATGGAATTTTAAAATTCAAAGAGTTGAAAGATTATCACCCTTAGCTTTGAAAAAAAATTATCGTGTAGATCTAATTGGCGAACTTTATAGTAAAGCACAATATGACTTTTAAGCATAAAAAATACCCTTCCCCGTCCCGACTCCCTCACCATAATATTTAAATCTCCATTTTTTTTTTTAATTGTTCCTTAGCATTATCGTTGTATAATTATTAAATTCGCATATCGCCTTTTGCGCCAAGGCAAGGCGTGTTGTTATACCCAAGGGATGTTAAAAAGAAAACAAAATTTATGAGAAACAAGCAGAATTATCTCCCGTGTTCATAATGCGCATCAGTTTTGGAAAATGAGGTATAAATAAGACATTTGGTGTTAAAATTATAAATTTCGCGCGATTCACCATAATTTTAACCGTCCATGTCAGCTAGAACTTATCAATCCACACGTGAAAGTAAAAAGTTGCAGAAATCATCAGTGGATGAGTTTTTGTGAATTCTGAACGGCAAAATAACACTCTCAGGGTAAGTTCTAAGATCACCATTTTTCGGCCTGCTGCCTGTCTTAAGGCAAATCTTTGTTACTTGCTGGTTTGAAGTTAAAAAAAAAATTATTTTCATTTTTTTTTTAATCCTTGCCAATCCTTGTCTCTTCAAAACATGCTGCCTTCCTAATTCCTAATTACAAACAAACTTAAGTAGATATTTAGATTGTTTACAGTAAGTCCCATATTTCATACCTCATCTTGAAATAAGTGAATGGATGTTCAAATGATTGTGAAAGTAAGGAACGCAAAACCAAAAACTTTGTTGTTTCTTCCCATTTGTTTTATTGTCGAGTGAGATTACAGAGCTATGTGACTGGCACTTGACCTAACAACCGAAGACAGCACGGTGGGGCAGGACCAACATTTAGAATAGGTCCAGCGTTTTCTAAAGGTTGTTGATTTAATCTGAATCCACTGTGCATCGGAAATTCAGCCATGTCGTGGGGAAGCTCGACTGTTAAGAGTTTTGGTGTGCTGCCCAAACCGCGCATGCGTCATTCCTGGGTCGCCGCACAACTCGCGTGCCCTTGGCGCGGATCTTGACGTAATCCTCAAGGTCTGTTGTGTACAAAGGCCAATGAGCTTTCCGGTATTCAGGATCTCTAAGAAATATGGGGAAAAAATTAAGTTGATGTCAAGTAGGTAAATGGAGTTATACATAAATCACTTCTACAACAAATTTTTCCACAGAGCGTAATCTTGACGGCAGTGAAACCCAAATAAGAGTTTTCGACCGGGAAAAATATAACTTTTTTTGTCTATTTAATTCTTTTTATTTTAAACACGCACCTCTTCCTTTTCCCTTTCCTTTCCACTAGATCTATACCTGTATCTCTTTATTACCCCCCCCCCTAAAAAAAAATGCTAGATACATCTTGGCCTAAATTTAACGCCCTGAAACCTAACTTAGCGAGCCTCTTTATTTTCTTCCCCTTTAAGAACTCCCCACCCATTGCAGATAGGGGCTTGAGAGTCTTTAAATTTTGTCTTAATGAAAATATTATGGCTAGCTCTGTGAAGCTCCGTCTAGAGAAAGAAGCTTTCAAAGGATTTCTAGTGCATGCAAGACAGTTCTACACAGGTAAGAAATCACTGTATGCCTCTTGTCTGGAATTCAAGAGAATAAAGAAAGTGAAATATCTGGAGGTCGCGTAACAATGCATTTTGTTTTATACTTGTGAAAGAGCTTGTCAGGGGATATAAAGTGCAAAACGCGGTACCCAAGCATCGCCGATGTGTTACCAGTTACAGAACTTAGTAGGGCATGATAAGATATAAGTTGTTTAAAGGCAAGATATACCCCCCCCCAAAAAAAAAAAAAAAGAAAATGCCTTCTTTCCATGAGGAATTCAGATTCCATTCATTGTATATATATATATATATATATATATATATATATATATATATAAATGTAGTTCTTCGTAAAATTAGAATATAAATTTCAATTCAGTTGATTAAGACATCTGTGGGAAGACACATTCATTTTATCTAAAAGAAAAACGAAAACGTACCCAGTCTTGGCGAAGCTTGTCCAGAGTTCCATGACCTCCTTGGTTAGATCCTTCTCCTCCTGGGTGTTGGTCGAACCTGGATTAAGAGAGGCGCCGAAGACAGCTTCGATTTCAGAGCGATAAGGGACGGCCACCCAACCCGGCCACGGGTTGCTGCTGTATTTCTGCTCAAAGCTGTACAGGTAAACGTGACCTCCGACCTCTGTGTACAGGCGGGCAAAATCAACTATAGGGCATTTGAACAGAGAATCTCCGATGGCAGCGTCTAGTATTCTCATGCGCCGTTTGTTGGCATCGGCAAATTCTCGAGAGTAGACTGCTAAAAGCTCGGTCTGAAGGGTCGTGTCCTGGTCGGCCACGGTTAAAACAGCATCTCGGAATGGATCTCTATTTATAGCCCCGTCTTCGCTTAACGGTAAGTCGTCCTTAAACCCGTATAGCGCCGGGATGAGACCATCATTCAGATTGTACCCGATAATTACTTTGGTTGCATGAACGTCACCAGATTTCAGCATATCCCATGGGGTACTAGGGAGAAATGAGCCATCTACGATTGGTCCAATAGGGACCTCAAACCATTTATCTATCAACATCCACTGCCTGTCAGTCAAGACTTGCGCATCCACTGTCCGCAAGCATGAGAGGAGCTGGTCGCCAAGAGAGACTGGACAGGATACTGCGGTTGCCAGTTTTGCCACTTTTTCAACACTTTTTTGAGCGTCCGTTACAGCCCAGCGGGAGATGGGGGACCCACTCTCCATGATAGCCTTCTTGAAGAGATCTCTGGATTGGGGAGAGAACAAATGGAAACCCACACTAACTGCACCAGAGCCCTGCCCAAAGATTGTTATGTCGTCAGGGGAACCACCAAGGTTTACTGCATTGTCCTTGACCCACTGAAGAGCCATGACCTGGTCGAGTAGTCCAGCGTTCCCTGGTACTTCCGGGTTGTTTTCAAGGTACATGAAACCCAGTGGGCCCAGACGATACGCTATGGTTACCACTATGACGTCTTTCCTTGCTGCCAAATCGCTTCCGTCATACAAATCCAATACAGCGGAACCGGACCAGAAGCCTCCTCCGTGTATCCACACCATGATAGTCTTAGGCGAATCTCCGGGCTGTCGTGCCCGTCTCCACACATTCAGGTAGAGGCAGTCTTCGTCTCTCTCAGTGTTTGGGTTCCACATCTCCACGCCCTCAAATCTGTCAAACGCGGTGTCGATAGATTGCCAACAAGCATGGGGTCTGATCGTGCCGTCGATGGGCTGAGCATCCCAGGGCTCTGCTGCTTCAGGTGAACGGAAGCGGAGATTTCCAACAGGAGGTTTGGCAAACGGGATTCCATAGAAACTTTCTACAGTTTGTCCGAAATCTACCGTTTCAGTTCCAGTAACCTCTCCAAGAGTTGTTGTGAGAACAGGGGTCCCCGAGGATGGTTGAGTTGTGAAGGCTAGTGCAGTGCACACGGCGATGAATGCGAGACTTGAGCTGCAGATGTCTGCCATCTTCTGGGAATATTGTCTTAAAATGGTTAACTTGCATAGATCAATCTAAATCTTCCTAAATCTAACCCTTTATCAGAAATGTTACAATATATCTAAGGATGTTACGTTCCTGCTGCACAAATATTGTGATATATTGCCTTTGAATGGAAGCTAAAAAAATTGAAGGCTTTAGTGCAGGGATTTTTACTTATGTTTCTTTCAACTCAATTTCATGGGGATTAACAACTGTATGGTTTAAGCGAGTCTCAAGCAAGTCGGTCACTCTATATCAACCTGCTTTCCATTCCTACGTGCAAGGTTTAACGATATCAAGACTTTCTTTCTTCTGTTTCCATGGCCATGTAAAACATGAAGATTGAATGCCATCTGTTCAGGTATTTAAGACGAAGCGAGGATTACTTTTTCTGTTCCGAAAAAAAAAACATCAATGTATGTGTGTGTGTGGGGGGGGGGGTTGTGGAGATAACATACAAAATCGTTTTGTACAATGAAAACATCGGGACCTACCGCTTTCTATCATCAACTGTGAAATTAAATATCCAAGGTATTCTGTTGAATTTTAAAGCACCAACATCTCCTCTCCTCCCTACCAACCTCCTCCTTTCCCCCTTCTTTTTTTTCTTTGCGAATGCGAAGTTTGAAATATCAAGATCTACCGCCCTATGTGAAGTTTGAAATATCAAGATATATCACCTTCTGCAAGTTTGAAATATCAGGATTTACCGCTTTCAGTAAATTTGAAATATCAGAATTTATCGACCTGTGGGAAGTTTGAAATATCAATAACTACTGCCCTCCACAAATTAAAACAGCAAGAACTACCGTCCTCTGAGAAGTTTAAAACATCAAGAACTGCCGCCCTAAGTAAAAACTTTAAAAAAATAGAACTACTTAACTTTGCGAAGTAAAAATAACAACTAATGAACTTTGCGATGTTAAAATATCAAGAACTACCGCCGTGTGCAAAGTAAAATACCAATGTCTTCGAACACACTGCCCAATCAAGGTAAAAATAAAACAAAGATAAATGATAATGCGCCAAAAGTAGATAACATAACTTTTAGTTTATTAGACGAGACAGGGCTTCACTTGGGTACGTTGGAAGAAATCGAGCATTAATTAATTATGGGTTTTTTTTTCAAAAAAAAAAGTTATAATGCGTTAGAGCAAAGCTTTATATGAAAAAAAGCGTGAGTTGTGTGCCATACCTACCTCGTTTGTCGACCTCTGTGACAGCCAGCATGGACGTGACGAGGTAGAATTACTAGGAGGCTTTGCCCCTCCTTTATTTATAGTTTTCTAAAAGATTAATTTATCGGCCAAGTTTAGACCGTGATCCTCTCTGAATATGAGTAAACAAACTTACGGTCATATTACTTTGTTTTTTAATGCGATTAACCTACTTAATGATGATGTTTAATCGGTTGCGAACTTAGTGAAAAGGGCAGGAGATAATACAAACGGAACAAAACTTTTTGAACTCTGTATTATATCTTTAGTTTCAAATAAATCTTAGAAAATAAAATCGTATATACTGGGCGGAAAAAATCCTAGCCAGTAATAGGTGTAAAACGCAAGTTGTTCTTGAGATTAGTTGATTCAAAGAAACGAAAGAACCAAGGGTCTTGTTCTGTCGTAGGGACCAACGTTTTCTTTCTGTTGTGTTCTGCTGGTATCTGTGAATGTTTGCTTTATGGTTTACGCCTGCTATTACAACAGTCTAAAGAAAAGTGGTTTCCCTGATCTACATACGTCGACTAGATTTGAAAGAGGATAGAAAATATTATGATGTTTGTCAAAGCATAATGCAGATGTGTAACAAAGACAGTTAGTGATTTATCGATACACACGCAGAGGGCAAATGATATTTTTGATAGGAAGTGAGAGAGAGAGAGAGAGAGAGAGAGAGAGAGAGAGAGAGAGAGAGAGAGAGAGAGAGAGATATGGGGGAAGAGAAAGAGAAAGAAAACGGGAGAAAGAGATAAACGGGCAGAAAGGTAGCTAGAGACAGACAGATAATCAAAAAGACTGAGAGAGAGACAGACACAAACAAAGGAGCGAAAGAAATGAAGAGAGAGGGAGAGTAAGACAAATAGAGAGGTAATGGGGATGGGGAAAAGACCGGAAGATTGAGAAATAGGGAGATATATGTGTGTGTGTATGTGTATATATATATGTATATATTTATATATATATATATATATATATATATATATATATATATAGAGAGAGAGAGAGAGAGAGAGAGAGAGAGAGAGAGTATTATTGAGTTGCAGATCAAATAAATCATACAGATAAGTAGATTGACAGAGAGAGAGGGAGAGAGAGAGAGAGAGAGAGAGAGAGAGAGAGAGAGAGAGAGAGAGAGAGAGACAGACAGACAGACAGACAGACAGACAGACAGACAGACAGACAGAGACAGAGAGAGAGAGAGAGAGAGAGAGAGAGAGAGAGAGAGAGAGAGAGAGAGAGAGAGAGAGAGAGAGAGAAGCAGACCGATAAAATAACAAATCGAGTTTTGGGGAGAGGAGAAAATGGGAAAGAGTAAGATAAAACGACAACGATAGAGAAGAGAACTAAAAAAGCGAGTGCGTGTGTGCTAAGAGAGAGAGAGAGAGAGAGAGAGAGAGAGAGAGAGAGAGAGAGAGAGAGAGAGAGAGAGAGTGAAAGAGAGAAGAATGATGGAGTGATCGATTCAGGACTTGGCATTAATTTTTTGCCTTCCTATTTTAACGCGTAAGTTGATATTGGGACAATTCACATTTGTAGAAAGACCATCGGTACTTTCATATTCCCCGCGCTGTCAAGTGTGAGATAACAGGAACTAAAAGCTTTTTTTTTATCAAATGATAATCTTCCACACAGTGACCTAGTAATTCAGAATCATTTCAATAGTTTTTGCTTTCATTCATGCACATTAATTGCATTATTTCATAAGCCGCGTTCTAGTTTTGTCGACTTGCTGTCGTAAACGTGTCATTTCTTAACTTCAATAACATTTCCCTTGCGCTATTTCCAGCGAACAGTCTACATACCTAATGAGCATCAAAATGTTTTGGAAGGTCAAACGGTGGATTAAAATCTGCAAGAATGTTCATTAATCGTATTGCTTAGCGTTATATCATGATTTATTGCTGTATTAGTTCGACTAATCTCTCCACTCTATTGAGTCGGGTTGAGCCGTGACCCCTAGCCCGGCCTGGTGCACTCAACAGATGTCACCTACAGATCATGAGAAAACATTTATCAGCCGTGGCTTACTCTGTATGGTGATGTCAAAGCGAGAAGTAGATGTGACTGCGTATCGGCTTGTTGCTTCCCTTTATTCTAATAAAAGAATTATGTCGGCTCTAGTATCATTAAACTATTGGTCTGATGACATGTTCGGCTCTGTGTGCGCTTCTCTCCAATCGAGTACGACAGCCTGAATTGTTATTGGCAGCAGCTACCGTGAGGCGCAGGTAAATTAATGTAAGGGGTAGGGGGAAAGGGGTCCACTGGCCCCATCCCTAACTTGACGGAGTACCGCTGTCTCTGTAAGAATCTCTTTGAAAAAAATTGAACTTTAAAAAATATGGAAGTACCTGAAATAGCTGCTATGAGTATGAAAGAGCTATACATATGTTATAATTTCTGAGTGTGCCCTTTGACAAGTATGCACGAATATCTGTATTCTGCCGCTACAATTTTTGGTATCATCCAAAAAAACAATAATTGTCCGCACGGATCAATGAAGGGACTAAAACTTATATACAAACAAACAAAACACCGAATGACTGCTCTGAATACTCACAGTTATGAAAGATGACATTGAAATAGTGTCGCTCAAACTTTGACATCCATGGTCGAAAGAAGACAGGAAATTTTGAAACCTTTTGAGAGGCAAAAGCTTCTCAATTACATGGGTCCAGCAAACTCGTTTTGAGAGAGGCATAGAATTGCATTAATTTTTTTATAATCAGGAGATTCTAAGAAATAAGTAGAGAACGAGAATTAGAATACTCATTGTGGGTACATAAGGAGACTTAGGGTTGCAAACTCTTTGAACAAACACACGAAGTGTATAGATTAGAGCTTTGTGCAATAGATTAGAAAAGAAAGGCAGATTAAAACGTTAACATGAAGATAGTGCATGGGCAGTGCCTGTGTGAACACACAAAAAATGATGTAACCATGGAACATGACATAAATTTATTGTCATAGTGTCAAATTTCACCAAAACAGAAAAAAAAAGAGAAAAAAAAAACTAAGGAAATCTGAACTAAAACTTTTGTGAGTTGGGACGGCAACATCACACTTTATTTCACAAAGGTTCTCTAGGGATGAGGCTGAGCTCTCCACACCGCGCAAGCCTGCTCTCTCGGTCGTCTCACAACGCGCGTGCTATTTGCGCGGATTATGAAGTATTCCTCGAGGCTTGTGGAGTACATGGGCCAAGTATCCTCCTGGTATTCAGGAAATCTATCAAAGAGAAAACAAAAGATACAAGCCCTTCCGGTGCAACTTTTCGAGTCTCCATGGAAATTTTTCCTTGTTATTTTATTGCGAATTTAACTTTTCGTCTGATAATGGACATTGCTTTCGATCTTTAACTGGTACTTCAAAAATCAAAGTCTTAAGTGATTGCGGCATTTTATTGAGGAGCAAGATAAGCTTGAAAAGATCAAATATGGAACTGTTTTAAAGTAAGCAAAACCCAGAAAAGCTCTGTTGACAATGAAATTATCAGGTTTCATCCAGCGATATATTGAAAGGCTTTACCACAGAACCCTGATGCTGAATTTTAAAAGATGAAATTTGCACATCTAAAGCTTTGTTATGAGAATCTCTGTTTCTATAGAAAACGTACCCAGTCTTGGCGAAGCTTGTCCAGAGTTCCATGACCTCCTTGGTCAGATTCCTCTCCTCCTGTGTGTTGGTCGAACCTGGATTAAGAGAGGCGCCGAAAACAGCTTCGATTTCCGAGCGGTGAGGGACGCCCAGCCAGCCCGGCCACGGGTTGCTGCTGTATTTCTGCTCAAAGCTGTACAGGTAAACGTGACCTCCGACCTCTGTGTACTGGCGAGTAAAGTCAACTATAGGGCATTTGAACAGAGAATCCCCGCTGGCAGCGTCTAGTATTCTCATACGGCGTTTGTTGGCATTGGCAAATTCTCGAGAGTAGACTGCTAAAAGCTCGGTCTGAAACGTGGCGTTAAAGTCTGCTATAGATAAAACAATGTTTCGGAATGGATCTCTCTCCACATCTCCTTTGCTCTTTAAGGGAAAATCATCTTTGAACCCGTAAAGAGCCGGGATGATACCATCGTTCAAAGTGAATCCCATGATAACGCTGGTTACACTAATGTTACCCACTTTCAACATGTCCTGTGGATGGTTGGGGAGGAATATGCCATCTACGATTGGTCCAATTGGGACGTCAAACCAGCCCTCCACTAATATCCACTGCTGGTCAGTCAACAGCTGAGCGTCCACTGACCGAAGGCACGACAAAAGCTGATCATTAAGAGAGACTGGACACGATACATTAGCGGTCAGTTTTGCTACCCGGTCGATAGTTTTCTGAATATTCGTCACGGCCCAGCGAGAGATGGGAGATCCACTTTGCATGATAGCGTAGCTGTAGAGATTTTTTGAAAGAGGAGACAACAAATGAAATCCTACACTAACCGCACCAGAGCTCTGCCCAAAGATTGTTATAAGGTCAGGGGAACCACCAAGGTTCACTGCATTGTCTTTGACCCACTGAAGAGCCATGACCTGATCAAGAAGTCCAGCATTCCCTGGCACTTCCGGGTTGTTTTCAAGGTACATGAAACCCAGTGGGCCCAGACGATACGCTATGGTTACCACTATGACGTCTTTCCTTGCTGCCAAATCGCTTCCGTCATACAAATCCAATACAGCGGAACCGGACCAGAAGCCTCCTCCGTGTATCCACACCATGATAGTCTTAGGCGAATCTTCGGGCTGTAATGCCCGTCTCCACACATTCAGGTAGAGGCAGTCTTCGTCTCTCTCAGTGCTTGGATTCCACATCTCCACGCCCTCAAATCTGTCAAACGCGGTGTCGATGGATTGCCAACAAGCATGGGGCCTGACCGTGCCGTCGATGGGCTGAGCACCCCAGGGCTCTGCTGCTTCAGGTGAACGGAAGCGGAGATTTCCGACAGGGGGTTTGGCAAACGGGATTCCATAGAAACTTTCTACAGTTTGACCGAAATCTTCCGTTTCAGTTCCAGTAACCTCTCCAAGAGTTGTTGTGAGAACAGGGGACCCCAAGGATGGTTGAGCTGCCAAGACTGCTGCAATGCTCACTGCAAGAAATGCAAGACTTGAGATGCAGACGCGATTCATCTTTTGTTAGAGAGAGAAAAGATTGAAACAAAAGATCCAGAAGTGAGATCAATGTGAGTTTGACCTCCGTTGTAGATCTAGATTAAATACAATTTAACCTGGTCTATGACATGTTGTTAGTCGACATATTTCAAGTTAATCATGTTGTTTCCTGGATAGAGCCTTTAAGTATGATACTACTTTTCTAGCGCCAAAACCAATCAATAATTGGAAGGTCCAGACTTTTTTTTTTCTTCTCATACCGAAAGATAATAGGTTCAAAGCATTGATACACAGGTGATTGCGCATCAAGGCATCAATACAGAGTATTTATAGGCTTCAGATCATGAATAAATTATGCAGTGTTAATGCGCTAAGAGCATTCGTATCTTTGCCTTAGCAATTGAAACTGTGGTCTCTGCCAGAGGCAGGGGTAAAGTAAATATATCATTCTTCCCATTCGCTGAAGCAATTTGCATGTATGCAGATAAATACCCTTCTTGCCGTAGGCTTTTCAAGTTTTGAACCCTTTTTTCTTTATCAAATTAGAAATTATATTGTCAAGTATTATATTATAGTTCTAGATTTTGATGCCGTATCCAAATCATACTTTATTTGCTTTGCTCATCAGTTTCTTGTTTTTCAAACTAATTCTTTTTCCTGCCAGCTCGATGAGGCGTCAATGCAAATACTTGATGCCACACTTAGGCGTTAGTCTGGTGTTTTCTTCAACGAGATCTGTACATTATAAATTTTATGAACTACGTTTCACCTTTATATTTAAACACAATGGGTAAGTATATTATAAAATTGTGTGAAATGCAGTATCATAAGGTCCGTCGAATCGTTGCTCTTTATGCGCTTTAACAACTTTTATTTTTATTTCACATTACCAAGGTTAGAAGTTTGATTGGTTCTATAGAGAATTGTGAATGATCTTTGGGATATGTAGCGATGACTTCTGCACCTTTTTTATGTTTTATTTTGTTATGTTTGTGGGGCTGGTGTTCTTCTTCACCCCATTGTGTCTCTTCCTTTCATCATAGCTAATACATGACTTTACTTTCAAGCTATTATTATTTTTAAGACATTAATTCACTATCATTTTTTCCTCACACAAAGCGACTATAAGGAGCTCATTTTGATGACGTGAGATTTGATGGGGGGGAGGGGGGAACTTTGATGATCTCATAATGTCATTCTTTTGTTCGATCCCATAATATCTCCCCGTATAAAGTTATGGGTTAGACTTTGCGAACGTTTAAAACTTTAGAACAACTACTAACTTTCATCCAAACGGTGATTAGCAAAGCAAATAAAGTATGATTTGGATACGGCATCAAAATCTAGAACTATAATATAATACTTCATTAAGATATCCAAGAAGCCCGGTGATTCCAAGTTTTTGATGAAAATCTCAATTTCTAGGAATGGTAATCAAAAACTAGGTAATGTTTGTCTCTGCTTTCCCACCGAGTTTATTCCTGGCTTGTTTTTAACCGTTTATCCAGTGAGAGGTGCCGGATTATGGTTATTTTGATTTCAGAATCGTTAAGATTTGTTCAAGATGATAACAAAGAGCCTAATGTACGATCAGTTTCCGACGATTGTGAGACAATGCCCTTGGCGTGGGCTACGGTGCATCGTAAAGTTCCTGCGTGTTTATTGACATCGGCTGAAAAAAAGAATCCCTTTATTTTTTATCATCTCGCTCCCAACTAACACCTCGTTTTATCTTCTGTTTTTCGCTCACGTACCCCAATAATACTGAATGCCAGAACTGCGTTGTTTGTTTGGTTTTTGATAAGTTTTGTTTTGCTTTGTTTTGTTTTTTTTTAGGTGGGTCTATTTTTTTTTTATTGTTTTTGTTTTTGCTCCTTTTTTCCTACCTACGTGTTTCTTTGTTATTTATTAAGCGATGATTTTATACGGGATATAAACCATTCTTAAAAGAGTTGGTCGACAGGAAAGTTTAAAGGTTTATGATAGTATTCTTAGTTCATTTATAAAGCTCTAAACTACTCAAGGATTCGTCTTGAGCAATACCATGAAAACCTTCCTTTTGTTACCGGGGCAAGGTTTCTTCTCTTTTCTTTTAAATTTACAACATTATAAGTGAGAAAAATCTCACTGTTCACACCACATTGTCATACGACCATATTCAATAATATGGCGTTCTATAGAAAGATGCACTTCTCTATGCTGAAATCAAAGCTTAAATTGTTTTGAATGACCGTTATTCTACAACCGGGCGATATCGAATAGAATTACTCTAGTTATTACAATTCGATATAATAACACACGCACAGCCATACGAATACATGTTACTCTAATAGTAAGAGGCTTTTGTGCCACTTAATATTGAATGTGACGAACATACCTTACGGACACTCTCGATTAGGTCTACCGTAGTTTCTTCTTAAATGATTCCAATGGAGCAGAAGTGATCAAACCACCGGACGGCGTGCGCTTTTTGTAGGCGCTGTTTCCCAGTGATCTCTTAAGAGATGCAGAAACGTAGGTAATTAGCACAAACTTTTAACAAGCGGTGTATATTTTTTGCGTCATTCTTCTGATCTTCGTTTATTTCTGTTGTGTTGTAGAGGAGTACGATATTTATAATTCAGTCTAACACCTAATACCCAACCATGCATAATATGATAATTTATTAAGACAATTTGACTGAAACTGTTTAACATTGATCTAATTGAGCAAATAATATGTTAATAAATTTTTATTAAAGCAAAAGATAATGGAGCAATGATGCATTATTAAAAAAAATTTAATTAGTATTAACCTTTCTTTTGTTGTTTTTTTTTTTAATGTACCGTCATGTCCATTTATTTAAATATTCTTTCTCTTTTATTAACTCAACAAGATGTTGC
This sequence comes from Elysia crispata, assembly GCA_033675545.1. NCBI lineage: Eukaryota > Metazoa > Mollusca > Gastropoda > Plakobranchidae > Elysia > Elysia crispata. Next base: position 1,117,451 of record JAWDGP010005352.1, on the reverse strand, counting down.
TGGAGGGGATAATTAATGACGATGTCGATGATGACAAAACATATGCCGATTGTAAAAAATGCCCGTTGCCATGGATGTTGTTGTTGTTGTTGTTGAAAATGAGATGGATGGTAGTTTTAGAGAATTTTGACCCAAACATAATACTGCCTTGTATTGGTTTGTTGAATTTTGAATGAGAAGTACACGATTGTCTTCCCCGCCTCATGCAGCTTACTTGGATTGCAATATTCAGTGCGTCGAAGCGCCCTAATATTCTGTTTTTCAATTTTCTCAAAAACTGAAACCCAAATTTAAAGAAACGGTAGAGTGACTGCGAGGTAAAAACATTACATCCAAATGAGATCTGTGTTGTACATTTTGATTACGCCCCCCCCCCCCCCCCCCCCTTTCCTTTTAAATTTTAAGTTCCAAAATCTATCTCAGATGTTTTAATATGAACAAAGCGGCTTTTAAAGAAGAGAAAACTTTAGAGAAAAGGCCAGATCTGAAATTCCTGGCTCTGATCCAATCCAAAAAAGTGGAAAAATTACCCTGAGCTGATGAGAGTAGATATAAATCACGACATGTCTGAGTACTGCACCTTCTTTGTTAACTAGTAGGTATTCTTTTAAACTTTTTCTGAAAAATTTGGCAAGACAAAAAAAATGCATCAGCCTCGTAACTTTCTTTCTATCGAGTTAATTACATGAGTCTCCATCGAGCAGATCGGGCATTATCATGCTGATTTGTCTGATCGAAACGGAGAAAAGGAACACTGAAAGTTAAAAAAAAATCCTACCAATCAACTTCATCCAATTTATAGTTTCCTGTCTTATTCTCTGCAACCTCCCTTAAGTTTTAACGCTTTGCCATGATGATGATGATGGAGAAGAGCCATAGGCCTACCTCGTACTCAGTCAGATCTAGATCTTGAGAGACATACACACAGACAGAGAAAGATACATAAGACAGACAGGCAGAGGGAGGTGGAAATAGTGTGAGATAGGATATGAAAGAATTGGGTATGGTCAAAATAAGGAAAGAAGAAGAACATGAGGATGGTGATAAAGAAGGAAGAGGAGGAGGGAAAAAGAACAGCAGCAACAACAACAACAATAATAAAAGCGACAAAAAAAATAATAACAACAAGAATAAGATCAAGGATAAGAAAAAGGAGGAGGAGGGGGAAGAAGACAATTATTATTATTTACAAGACATTGTTGTTATTACAGTTTAGAGGTTGGATAAACATATTTTATTTTTGTGTTGGAGGGCAAAATGTAAAAATCATCTTTCTGTATACTGTGGCGGGAAAGTGGTTTTGCACCAAAGTGAACGAATGTTCAAAGAACGCCTGTTCAAGGAACGCATCATGAAGGACCATTAAGGATCTTTGAACCAGTCAGGATCTTGGAGCCACTAAAGATACATCTCTGCGAGTGTATCTATTCAGATCAAATAGCCTGTTTATAGCTCTTTTGAAATACTCAGCTTAGCAGAATGACTGGCAGTGAACCGTCCAAAGACCTACAGCAATTACAGAAAAAAGGTTGGATTTCATTGACCATTAGGCACACATTATAGACCTAGATCTTCATTATAATATGAAGTAGAGATGAGCTTAATTAGGCTCAATATCATGTAAAATAATACTCTGATCTAAAGGAGTGGACTGAAAAAGTAAAGTAATTAATTCCAAACTTAAATCTAAATGTTTTTGAGGTTGATTCAGTATGTTTAGAGATATAGTATTCCTGATCAAGGCTTCTGTGTACATATATATATATATATATATATATATATATATATATATATATATATATATATATATATATATATATATATATATATATATATATATATACCCGGTATATATATATATATACACACACACATGCTGGCTTGTACATACAACTGCCATAGGGGAAAAGTTGTTAAGAGAGTAATATCAGCTCGATACTTTTCAGTTTTGGCGTGGACTGGGAACACTGTGTGTTTCCTTTGTTATTATTATTAACACTCTAAGAGCTATCCACATAATGCTGATATAACCTCCAAGCATAGGATACATTAATGTATACATATATTAGTAAGAAAACAAAAACACATTTAGGACATATAGTCTTGTCGAGCGTCACGGTCATTTACCCCACAACTGTCGCAACTTCCAAGTTCAGATGGATTGTTTTATATCCAAAGAGTTTTTCCTTTATGATTCTGCTACTGGGCATCTTGTTAAGTTAGGCCTACATTCAGCATCTGCTTTAGCCTCGGTGAGACTGGTAGGGTTTCCGCCCAGAACCCAATGCATTACATTGCATTGACATACTTACATATACCTATATTTATATAATAACTCCCCTCCTCAAGACAAAAAAACATACCATTTGAAGTGGTTTTTTTTAGCACAATCAATAATGTCATAAATACGACCTATTACCAGATTAATGCTCCTATTTTGGCTTTTTTTTCACATAAAAATTCTCAGCGAATAACCGCAATAGCCTGGTTTTGTCGTTTCTCAGGTGAAGACATGTGCAGCAGCTAAAAATAAATTCAGAAAGTCTCGCTCACTCCGCAGAGGTCAACTCGAGGCATTCCTCTTCTTTTTATTCTTTTTATCTTATATTTTCTGTCAAGTTTTCTCTGAAGATCGAGGCATTCGCTTCTGGCGGCGCTGCGCGGCTGAGCCTCATTGCATACGTCTCCTTCCGGAAAATCAACCGCGTACGCGAAACGAGGCAATATTGCGACGCGTTGTTAACCCCGGTGACTTACGCTCTTATTTTGACCACAAAGGACGCTTTATGTATCCGACACGGCCGGTTGCCATGGAAATGGACGCGATAAGGGAGCGGCGTAGAGAGGGTTTGCAGATGGTGCGACGACACACAGAAATCCTAAAGGTAAGATGGCGGATAGACCAGACAGAGCGGCATACATGTATATACATGTAATTTACTGCCTGATAAAATTTTTTTCCAAGTAAGCTGACACCTTAGAAGTGGTGGTTTTCAATTTAATCATATCTGCAAACCTAGAACGTAACATTCATGGACCTGCTTTTAGGTCCGTGGCAGGATTTTTTTTTTGTACCATTGATGGCTTTTCGACATTTTTTTTACTCCAAACAATGCAAATGTGTGTAATTTGTCTTGGCTTTGTTTAAAAGCTTATGGTGGAATAATTATTTTTACTAAAATAACCACTTTGAATTCTTAAAAATCTCATGTCAATATCTTTATGTCTGTAAAGTCTTTTGTAGTCGCCCTTATGAAATGTTTGAGACAAAAGTTATACCCGGTACAGAAAAGTCGTTGCGGCATGCAGTGAATTTTTTTTCCAGACACGCCCATGTCAATAATAGAAAGAAACCAGTTCTGGTTTTCTATACTTCGACTTGGAGCTAATCATCGAAAAAAAAAAAAACGACTTGATTGATCGTCCAGTAAAATTAGTTCCTGGCGAACGTACTTCCTAAATGTTTAGGAATTAAATTGAAGTATATTGAATTGATATAATTTACTTAGGAGTATTAAGTAGCCATTTACTTTATCTCGAAATATCATCTGATTGATCTTAGTCTATAGTGATGAAGCAGCAGTCCAGACCTAAGACACCAGATATTGATTTCGCGGTCATGAGAGAGCGATTAATGAAGGCCAGAAGGGAGCATGCGCAGCAAGTTCTTCAGCGACAGCAACTTCCGCCAACATCACCCTCAAGAAATACTGAAAACGCTCGTGATTCATGCAGATCTAACAAAAATTATAAATTGTAAAGACCGGCCGTTGATGCTGGTTGGTTCTCCGTACGTGATATCGTTTTTGTTTTTTTTTTTGTTTTGTTTTGTTTTTCCTCTCGTCATTTTTTTTTTAATCTCTATCACTTTTAATAAATCGCAGTTGTTTTCTAAAAAACTGAGAAAGCTATTTGCATTAGAATATTCCTTTGCTTTATTTTTGGTGTTCGTTTTTTATTCCACATCCAAGACGACATACACACATTCTCCAGGGCACTCCTCAAACGTTCTATGAAGTTTGCTTTGAAATGCTTGACACTTGTCTATCTAATTTTCTGATATTATGACATGTTTATACCAAAAAGCTCGGACACCTGACTTGACGCAGCTAATCTAAAGCAAAGGTACTATTGCATTTAATTTTGCAGAGTGCTTAAAATTAATCTTGGACCGAAGTCTTCCTAAAGAGATTTTTTTTTTAACTTTTTCGTCAAAAACATTTTTACTAAAGGTTAGTCAAAACAAATGACAACTTTCAGCACCCTCGCAGTACACTAAGGGAGACATTAACGCAGTGGCAAAGTCAACATTGTCCACGGACCCCCCTAGAAATAGCAGTAGTTGTAGCAACAGTAGTAGCAGCAGCAGTAGTAGTAGTAGAGGCAGTAGTAGTAGCTGTAGTAGTAATAGAAGTAGCAGTAGTCGTGGTTGCAAAAGCAGTAGCAGTCGTGTTGGTAGTAAGTAGTAGTAGTAGTAGTAGTAGTAGTAGTAGTAGTAGTAGTAGTAGTAGTAGTAGTAGTAGTAGTAGTAGTAGTAGTAGTATAGCAGTAGTAGCAGAAGCAGCAGCAGCAGTAGCAGTAGTAGTAGTAGTAGTAGCAGCAGCAGCAGCAGTAGTAGTAGTAGTAGTAGTAGTAGTAGTAGTAGTAGTAGTAGTAGTAGTAGTAGTAGTGTAGTAGTAGCAATAGTAGTAGTAGTAGTAGTAGTAGTAGTAGTAGTAGTAGTAGTAGTAGTAGTAGTAGTAGTTGTTGTTGTTGTTGTATAGAGTTAGTAGTAGTAGTAGTAGTAGTAGTAGTAGTAGTAGTAGTAGTAGTAGTAGTAGTTGTTGTTGTTGTTGTATAGAGTTAGTAGTAGTAGTAGTAGTAGTAGTAGTAGTAGTAGTAGTAGTAGTAGTAGTAGTAGTAGTAGTAGTAGTAGTAGTAGTAGTTGTTGTTGTTGTTGTTGTGGTAGTAGTGTTTTTGCTGCTATCGTTTATTCCTTCTGCTCGTCACCTAAGGCCTTTGACTATCTTCACTCTTGATTGACATAAAATATTACAAACAGTGAAGGGGACTTTTTTTTTTTGTTTAAAATCAAGCTTTGTCTCAATTTGCAGGTTACTTTTAAGAATATTTAGGTTTTTGAGTACTTAGGTGAGTCAAAATAATCTTCAAATTTTAGAAATGGAAGTAGGAGAGGATAATTTATATTATGCGCGCTAAAGAGCCAGATAAGTAAGGAGAGGTAGTACGAAAATGAGTAATAATTAGGAAGAGAGAGAGAGAGAGAGAGAGAGAGAGAGAGAGAGAGAGAGAGAGAGAGATGGCGTTAAAAAAGAGAGAAAGAGAGTTAAGGGGAAGTATCATAATGATATTGGGGGAAAAAATTAATAATCAAGTCAAAAAACATAAAAAAATTTGAATTTAGATCTTATAAATACATTTTACTGTTCTCAGAGCAACCAGCTCAATGAGAGCTTTGTATGAAAACTTGTGTGCAGTGCACAGATCAGTACAGACAGCGCACACCGTCCTTCCTAGCCTCAGGCTCAGCTGATCAGAAAATATAAACTTTTTTTTTTCAACTACAAAGGCAACATTGTTGATCACAGGAGACTAGCCTGGTGAAGCTGAGCAAATTTATGTCCTCTCAATTCGTTTCCTGTTCTATTGGTCTGCAGTGATTAAAGGCTTGATACACTGTGCAGCCCATAACAACACTAGCACAGTAATGCTTGTTGGTATTCTGTCTAATGGTGTTTGTGGTCTCTACAAGTACAACTACTACCTTCATATAATAGTAATTCTGTGGGCCCTGAAAGGCAGAGAAATTCAGTAAAATTGATAATACACTTCACCAGGATTTCATATTGTCTTCCTTTCATTTAGATCTTCGAATCGAAAGTAAATTATATAATCTCTCCTACATTATCATAAACTGAACTTGTTTCTGTACAATTGTTCACATCATTTCCACTTCCATATTTTTCATTATACAGTAGTCTCCGGTTAAAAGCACGCCAGTTAAAGACACGCTTCGGTTAAATACACGCTGAAGCGGTCTGAGCGATTTTTTAATTTTACTATGTAATCGGTATACTTTAAACGCACGCTACATCGCCTAAACGCACGCTTTGAAATTATTAAATCGGCATTGCTTACTCAGTTACTGTACCCGGTAGTAAAGTGGACGAAATATCCACGCTATTACGGCACATGGCAGCCTGGAAACCGTGCTAGCACATTATACCGGTACACGAAGGGGTGGAGGACAAAGACTGTACATAGTATCGTCGTATAGATCTATCTAAACACACAATGCCCTCTACCTGGGCTATGGGAAGCTTGGATTGGAAGAGTAGGGAGGGAAAGGTTGGAGTGGAGCACAGGCAAGGTGATGCAATTTTCGCTTCTTTGTGTCTGCCTGGTCAGATCTATCCATTACGGCTAGTATCCTCTCCCCTCCTCCCTCACTTTTTGCGTTGCACAGTTATCTGAGGTTAGCGCGTGGTGTATCACTGACAGGCATTATCAGTGTAAAACAAGTCTAGTCATAGTCAAGATTGGTTATTCACTCATTGTGATTTCATCCGTCAGTAGCGTTGTGTAGTCTTCACTTTCAGAGTCTAGTCTCTTATTTTCATCGACATGCTCGATACGATACATAATGTCTACTCACAAGACATTAACGATGGAAACAAACTTAAGATTCTTAACAATTTGTTCATGAAACTTCAATGGTCAATGTTGTTCCCTCTTACGAATTTCGTTATTTCAATGTTGTTTAATAAAACCAAAGAATAAAAAACGAAAACCAAAAAATAAAAATAAAAGAACCCAAAAGCTAGCTGAACTCAAAGGTATAATATTAATAACCTGCCTTGCACGTCAAATGTGTGTAAATCAAGGGAAATAACCCTGTATTTTTTTGCAGTGCCATAAGGGAAGTAATCAAATTTTTTTTCATTACTCTTTTTATAAAGACATGCATCTCCTAAGCGCACGCTATTGAAGCCTTCCCAGGACCGTGCGTTTATCCGGAGACTACTGTAGTCACTTAGTTTTGTTAACATAACTCTAATAATTCACAGTTATATGTTACTTACAGTAGAGCTAGCTCGATAAACAATAAAGAGAAACATAAAAAGAGATAGTGACATTGTTTTTGTGTCTGGTAAAAGCTTGAAGCCAAAAGCTCACTTGTTTTAGTATTTTGTGATTGTATTTCTTTAATATAACTCTGATTTAAATTTTTTTTCTCACTGAGCCTTGTAACTTTACATTGATTTGAAAATTAAGTAAAGCATAGTCATTTCAACAAATTCTGTCTAACATCCTTGTTTGTTTTGGCTCTTTTTGTTGCTGTTGTCTCTGTTTTCTACTCATGGGGAAGGGAGGCAAGAGGAACTTAGAACAAAACCTTCCATCTTAATGAATAACTTTGAAAAAAAAATTTAAAAGAATATGAAAATTTTATTCAATAGAACCAAAGAAGCATTGATGAGAAAAATATACAGTTTCGTTTTAATTTTATAATAAAAATGATTTTCGTATCTATTGTCAATATGATCCATGAAAATAACTGACCTAATAATCTTTCTAATGTAATATGGTACACATATATCTCTAGTGAAATGTCAGAGGAAGTATTTCAGGGAATATAAAAAACCGTAAAAGAGATTGCAAGTGCAACCCGATGAATTAATGTTAACATGAATAAAGGTGGCTGTGTGTACCTCAAGCAAGATTGCAAGTAAACAGGAATGATCTACCTTCACCAAAGACATAAGAAAACCAGCAGAACCAACAGCATCAGACAATCTGAACAATAATATCATTTTGTATGAGACAGAATGAGACAATGTGATAATGTCTGTCCGCACATAATCCCAAATTTACTGGCTATGGACTGCCAATGTCACTGAAATATGCACTGTGCCTTCTCCTGAAGGCAGAGATGGAAAAAACTTTGTGACAAGAAAACAATATAAGACAAATCAAAGTTAAAATTTTGCTGTGTAGAAGACATTTGCATTGCTGGCATAGTCCAATGGGATCAACCTGTTGGCAGCCCGAGCCCCGAGTACGGCTGCGCCAATACTTGCATCCTTAGTGAGGGACAGCAGTGTTAGCTCGTGGATTGACGTGTCTGAGACTTGACTGCGCATGCATTCAATAAAACCTGCAATAGAATAGTAAAAGAGGAAGGTAAAAAAATAATGTCACTAGAACATGATTACCATAACAGTCTGTCCCAAGTAGGTCTTTGCTGAGAAGAGTGCATAAATTTCTGAATCTTGTACTCATCAGGATGTAATCAATCTGGTTTCTGCCTTCATCTCCTGGGCTTTAGATATCCATCTCCTTCTCGTTAGTTGCTAATAGCATCTGTTCTCATGATAAGGTTGTTGGTATGAGTTAAGACACCGATTGAATAGTTTCTCCCATTGCCCCGTCAGTGGAGTCCTACTATATTTTTTTTTTGCCTTCAGCTAATTTTGCATTAAAATCGCTCATGATGATCAGAGGGTCCTGCTGTTTTGCATTGCCCCTTTGCTTGCTTAAGATATTCATTAAATGCTACTAGTTGATGTTGATGTGTTTATTTTAATGATGTTTAGGTCTAGTGGTTTTCCTGATAGTAGCCAATACCCTTTCCCATCTCTTGGTCCAGCACAATAGCCACACCTATCTCATGTTCTGTACCTCCTGAGTATAACATTTCAAATGTTCTTGATGTTATCTTTCCTGCACCTTGCAATCTCACTTCGCTCAGGCCTAGAATATCTTTTTCATTTCCTGTTTAAAGTTGTCTAACTTTTTCTTTTTTTGCATTGTGCTAACATTCCATGTTGCTATTTTTGTTTTTAAATTTCATTTCCATGCAGACATTTCATGATGAACAGGTGTCACCTATGGCACAAGACAATCTTTGTCAGACGAGACTTGACTGCTTGTCACAGACCACTCCTTCACGTCAATTACTTTCTTCTTGAATTGTGTAAAAATACTAAAATCATGATTTTTCTTTGCATAGATACCTATAGTGGGTTGCAATTTTGTTTTATGGGTGCAGTGCTCATGCTGAGCTGTTGTGCCCAACCATTGCCCCTTAACTAGGGTCATCTGCTTGGCCAGCTTGAGTGGTCTGCCATTAGTGACATCTTGTCAATTGCCAAGCACTCATTCACCACCTGCTTTCTATGGCTTCATTGTAACCCTAATAGGCAGAGGGCTGTGTGGGTACTCCATCTTGTCCAAGGACATCCCACAGGCTATGCTTTAATAGGTACCACCAAAGACAGTAATTTCAAAGAAAAAATCTTTTGATATTCTGTGTAAAATCATCTCGAAGTTCTGAAAAGGATAAATTCCAAGAATCCTTTTTTAATTTGGACTTTACTTAAGTCAATGAAATTCTTAATTCTGAAATTTCCCAAATTTATGTTTCATTTCCATGACAACTTTGTAAGTATATCTATTTTAATCTATTCCTGAACCCCTATCCCTTTGTTCCACCCTAAAAAAAATTCCTAACAAATCTTTGTACATTATTTACAGCTTATATGAGAGTATTCATTAGACGTTAAGAACCATCCTTTCATTGAATCATCATTAACTTTAGAAGGCACCTTAGAAAACTGATGCACTGGTAATGTAATGAAAACAATGGTAGAAAAAAAGATCCTTATACTATAGAATCAACCAGGACTTACCATATAAGTCTCTTTTCAAAAATATATAATATTAGACTCAGTATCAAAATTCATTTGCTATTGGAACATTATCTGAAGTAGATAATACTATTAGTATGCCCATATCAAAATTAGGCAATAGTACACCTTTTCAAAGCTTCATGTTAGATAGGTTTTTATTAAAATTTATGACAAAAGATCCTTATAAAACTTAGCTGATTGAAGGCCCATGACAAAAAATGATAGTAAAAGTTCCTTATTAAAACTATTATAAAAGTACGCCTTTTTAAAAATGAGATATCAGTAGGCCTTTTAAATTTAGATAATAAGAGGCATTCTTTATAATAGATAATAATAAACCTTTATCAACAATAAGAATAGCAAACCGTCAATGCAGCAGTAAAGTGATAGCCATACCTCGTTCTAGAAGTTTCCAGCTTTTGAAGACTGACCCAACACAAACGACAGGCAAGCCTCCATCTCGTGTTTTTAGATCCTGTGAGTAAAGAAATATTTTGAAAATATAATAGTTATATAGCGTGTGTAGCATCTATTGTGAGAAAATTCAAAGCTCCAAGGCATAGATTATAGCTAGAGATCATTCAGGCAAATTTTCGCGAAAAATGGTATCGACAGTTTAACATTTAACAAAGTTGAGATACCACTTGGCATTTCCAGGAAAGCTAAGTCTAAACCAATACTTATGATTACAATCTGGAAGGAACTTGATCTAACCCACTTCCCTATCAGAGAGACAACACATGAACACAGATGATTAAATTTTCTCTCTCTTCAGATTGAGAGCCAGCAGCAATATTTCGAAGGCTAAAGACTCACAAGATACATTTGTGTCTTAAGACTTTCATCAAGGACTTGAAAATATGTAAACCTAAAGGATGCAAAAGCAATAAATATTCATAATTATCGTCTTTCAATGTAGTAAAAAAAAAGTTTCGACTTTTTCTCTTATCTTATTCATTTCAATTCAAAAAAGATTATTAAAAGGCTTTTCTCCACTTTATTCCAATTCAATTGAGCATAGATTTGTGATAGCTAAAGATCATAAAGCTGTACTTACTGAGCCTATTTTGTCTGCTATAGCACAGAGATGTTGTCCTAACATATGACCAGCCTCTTGGAAAATTTGACAGCACAATGGGTCTTGCTGCTCAAGACCAACTGGCCCAATTACCAGGGAACAAAGAATCTTATTAGTGCAAAATTCAAAGTTGATACGAAATGGTTGATGCTATCTTTAGAGTAACAAAATTTTTTTTAAAAATTAGTAGAAAGCTTGCAGAAACATATGCACACATTCATACCTTAAGTCAGTTCTTACACAACCAAGAAAATTTGTAAAGACAAACGCAGATGTACAGACCTTCAGCTAGTTCTTAGCCAACTCAGAGTCAGAAAACGTGCAGAGACACATGAAGATGTGCAAATCTTTAACTAGTTCTTATCCATCTCAGGACACTCGCAGAAACACACAGATGAAGCACACTAATTCTCATACAATTTAGAAAAGTGGCAGAGTCACATGCAGATGTACATACCTTCAGCTACTTCTTATGCAATTTAGAAAACTTGCAGAGACATAAGCATATGTTAGGTCTAAAATGAAATAGGCATACAACTTTATAATTAAGGGACAAAAAAGAAATAACAAAAACTATTATCAATTCAGTATATAAATGTTTCACTTTGTAAGCTTCGTCAGTATTATTACAAAATGTTTATACCATTTATAGACACACACGCGTCCTTTTGGATCCTTTATAATTGTCAAGTTATCCTCCAAGTGAGGTGTTTTGCTTTCTATAAGGATTTATAAGCATATGTACACACCTTCAGCCAGTTCTTAACAACTAAGAAAATTTGTGGGCGCACACATACAAGCACACACCTTTAGCCAGCTCCTTACACAGCTCAGAAAACTTGGATTTATCAAAGTTCTTGTAGAGGTGATCCAGCATGTCTCCGCGGTTTGTTATCTACAAAAATTTCAAACTTGACTCAGTATCTTGGGGCAAACATGGATATGGAATATGGTAATGGAAAAAAGTCTCAGTTTTGATTTTTAAATGTCTTTTTACAATATCGTTTGGAGTAGACAGCCTTGAGCCATAAATTTTATATCTTTGAAATTGAAGCATAGCAAGGAATGAGACTACAAACCTTGAAAAAATTAAAAATGGTCTGTTTTACAGCCTCAATGCTGTGTTTACTTTTCACAAGACCATCCTCATGATCAAAGAACGTTTTCACAGCCCTCAAAGAGATCCAGCAAGCTAAAAATAAAAATAAATGTGTCATCTTGGGTTTATTTCAAGATAGATAGGATAGTGTCAAAATACTAGATTCCTATAGATTTAGATTAATTTTCCGACTTTGATTATTAGAATTATTGAAAGTTTGAGTGTGAGACTAAGATTCTCTGTACCATTAAATGTTTGGTTTTCTGACTTAAGTCTTAGCGTTGTTGAAAATTTGAATGTCAAACTTTGATTCTCAGTATCATAAGATCCTGCTTAAAGCTTAGGCTAGAATCGTCACTACACATCCCTGCAAATGTTACGGCAATGCAATTTTGCAGAACAAGAACTGAGGTGTAATACTTCCAACACATATCAAATTTCGATTTAGAAAATAACATAGACATAAGTATGTCTTATATTGGTGGAAATATTTCATCTCATTCCTTTCCTGACTTACACAATTCTCTGAGAGTATTTAATATTTTTTTATACATTTCAATTCGACATTGAAATACAATCTGAGCAATTTCTAACAAAGAAAACCTCATCAAATCACATTGCACTCCTGAAGCAAGCGTCTAGCTGCTTCACACAATTATACCATCCTACTAACATCCTGGATCCTGAACCCTATATAGAATTTGAACCTGATGCTTCATCGCCGATCATGTGACCCCAACCACCACAGCGAGCCATCGTCCCATCAGAGTTGATGAGCTCACAATTGGACCCTGTTCCGGCTATCAACACAACGCCACCTAAATTGGAGATGGAAGGAGGAAACAAAATTAAAACCAGAAAATTCCAAAAGCATAGCTGAGCTGCTTTATGAATATATCAGGCAGATCTGAGCAATAGCGATATCGTGTTTAGCCATATGAGCACAACTTGTATCACAGTCAGCCATAAATATAGCATATCAGAAATAAATGCTGTTTATTTTTCTGACTCTCTTTGAAGTGCACTTCACTGTTTCAAATCACACTACAGTTAGAGTTTAAACATAATCGTAATGAATTTAATGATCTTGATATAAACAGTTTTAAGTGATATATTCATGAAATTTTTTTCATTTTTTTTTTTTTTGGAATTAGTTTTTTGATTTACCAGTTAAAGTTTTCAAATTTTGTCTAGTAACAATTCAATAAACAATAATGGCAGCTTGGCAAGTAAGGCTATGGAGCTGGATTAATGAGGCTAGAACTTTCAATTTGATTTGATTTGCTTGTAGCATAATGACCTACTAGTACTACTTTAGAGCTGTGTGTTAGCAAAAAAAAATTTTTGACCCTTCTTGAGAAATTTCCTCATGCTTGCTTTGGAGGTAAGACATAAGCACCATTGGCATTATCTTCTATTAAATTTTAAGCTCATTTCACAGCAATACAGCCTGACTTAAATCACTTATACAGTATTATCCGGAAAAACGCATGGTCTTCCTGAGGCTTTTATAGCATGTGTTTAGGAGATGCATGTCTTTATGAAAAGTATACAAATTTATCAATTACTTCCCCTCTACATTACAAAAGATACTAGGCTGCTTCCCATGATTGCCCAGACCTTTTGCATGGATGGTAGGTGAATGTGTAACATTCAAACACAATTTACCTTTTTTTTTCTTACTTTATAATGTGTTACATTCTTAATTATTTTCACTTTTGCCAACAACAGAATGACCAATTGCACAACGAAATGTGTGGCCTTCTCTTTTGTGTGTGTGTGTGTGTGTGGGAAGGGAGGGGGGTGTCAAAACAGGGGCATTCATCTCTGCATGTTGCTCATTTTGCTGTTCAAGCCATTTTGGAAGAGGAGCATTTATTCGTGCATGTTGTTCATTTTTCTGTTCAAGCCAAACCTGAAAGGCATTTTTGACGACATCTTCCTTAACAGTTCCCAATTTTGCATTCGTCTCTGTCTTTCTTTACCTGGTTACTGCAAATCTTGATTATGCTGTTTGATCTTGCTGTTATGCAAAATTCTGGGTTCCGCTTAACTCCAATTCATTAAGAATCTTAAGTTTTGTTTCCATTGTCAAGGCCTTATGAGAAGACAGACATATATATATATGATGTTGCAGATCTTTTCCATAGATCTAAATTGCAGTGGAATCTTAAACAAATAAAATAATGAAATAAAGTATGCACTGGACTAGGTCTAAAGTTCTACACAGATACCTGACATACCAGGTGTGAGGCTTGCAGTCTCGGAGAAGCTGGGGGGGAGGAGGGGAGGATAACAAATTATGCTTGTCCCATATCGTGTTCACTGGCATGCGAAAAGCAGTTGGTTTTTTTTTAAATCTCTAGGGCCTACCTGTACCTTCAATCCTCAAGGCCTATTGCCCATCACATGCGTACTGGGTGATTCAGCACCTGTTTCCCTTCCCTCCCCTTTCATTATGTGTTTACAGTGCATATGAATACATAATTATACTTGCAGAGCTTGTAAAGAGACTTAACGCATTGCTGTGTGATTCATGAGAACCATTCATACACAAGTGTGGCTATCTCTTCCCTTTCACAGGTAATCACTACCGATTTCAAAGTGTGCATTTAGGTGGTTAGCCAGTGTTAAGATTACACTGATTAAATAATAAAAAAAAATCAGTCAGACCCCTACAGTGTGTATTTAGCCCAAGCATGCATTTATGTGGGGTGTTCTTATCCGAAGACTATTGTACCTCTTACATGTGGCAACAAATAGACTGATTAAGAAGTTCATCTGTCTCACAGCTTCAAGTGTTGCGATTTGTCAAAAAGTCTCAAGTTCAAATGTTTGATGGTTGACATTTAAAAAGCTAGAAATTGTGGAATACTATGCATTTGATTATGAAGAGCACAAAAATCCCTATAATATATATTGGAATGCGTTTTTAACACTTGCAAATTTTAGAATAGGGACGAAGATACCCATTATCACCTTCGGGAAGAGCTGTAGCCAAAGCTGATTTTGTGTCACTCCCTATGAAAGTATGTTGTGATAGAGAAGCATATTGTAACTTGATCATCTCGAGAATCTGTTCCTGCATGTACTTCTCATCTCCCCCGCTCAGACTCATACCCTGAAATAGAATCTGGTTCTGTCTTACATTATCAAACTTAGATCTGTCTATTCATTAACATGGCTTCACAATGAGTGCCATGTTATCTAATGTAAACTAAAAGGCTCTCTTATGTAATAAAACATTTTATCTGATATAAAAAGTCAGTATCCAACTGACAGCTCTATTTTTCATCAAAACAAGTTGACTCACAGGTACCTCTACATTCAAAATCTTTTGTTACAAAACTAGTCATGGTCCTGATATATTGAGACATTTTGTACCCTGTAAATGTCATTTTTCTATGTTGTCAATTGACTTAGAGGTGTTTCAGAAGTGTATGTGTAGGCCTACAATTCTCATTGATTTTGGAAGGCAGTGAGTTAGATAAAATAACTTTGGCTACAAGCTGAAGTTTGAACACTAAACCTCACAGAATTATTTACAACACTTTGAACTTTACATGTTCTTGTCTCCATACCTAATAAATGCCCAAGCTCTAATTTCAGAATGAAGATCTCTATCCTTGACTTACAAAATGAAAATGATTACAACTGCATTAAAATATTTCCAGGATTTATATTTTAAAGCACATGAAGTTAAAATTGAAGGCCTTGAATAAAAACAGCAATACAAGTACCTCATATGACTTAATGTACAGATTGAGCAAACTCAACTCAAACTTGTCAAAGCATCAATATTTCAATCCTTACTAGACCTTCCAAAACAGTGTTGGTGGGTAAACCAGCATTCTTCAGTGCTTCTTTGACAAGAGCCTCTATTCGTTTCAAGCATCCTTCAAGTCCAATCATCTGAAAAAATAAATATTTTCATATCATCAATGGCCCTTGTGACTAAAGTCATTTATATCAGTTTTGAGACTTAAATATTGAGAGTCATTGTTTCATTCCTCATCCTGCAGTTTCAAAATATCAAAATGATTTTGTCTCAAAGGCAGTGAACTAGAGGATCTTTTTAGAAGATTCTGACCCTACACTATCCATGGCCTTATCTTTTCAGTTGCGCCATGCAGAAAAGTCATGAGGCCATTTGTTGCACATGTGTTATTTCAAACAAGTCAAACTTATGAGGGCATATTGATAAGTTTTGCCTCCAAGTCCATAACTTTGGAAATAATGAAGACAAACAAATGATACTTACACCAAATGAAAGGTCATTTTATTTAGCACCAGATGACATATCATTTTTCAACATAATCACCGTCCCGTTCGATACAGAGCTGCCACCGACGGACGACCTGTTGGATGCCGTCAGCGAAGAAGTCAGCAGTCTTGTCTCTGCACCAAGAAAGAACAGCATTCTTCACATCTTCGTCTGTCTCGTAACGGTTGCCCTTGAGGTAATCCTTGAGTTTTGGAAAAAGGAAGAAATCGCTCGGAGCAAGATCTGGGCTATAAGGCGGGTGCGGTAATGTCCGGAGGCCTAAACGATCTAAAGCCGTGCGAGTTTCCAAACTTGTGTGAGGGCGAGCGTTGTCGTGATGGATGATGGTGCTTCTCACGATCTTTTGGGACAGTGAGGGTGTGGTTCACACAGAATTTTTGGAACAAGGCAACAACGTGAATTCTACGAAATATGTGAACACAGTGGAGAAACTGAAAGCGAGGTTGCGACGGGTAAGGAGTGAGAAAGTTTACATCATCCATCACGACAACGCTCGCCCTCACACAAGTTTGGAAACTCGCACGGCTTTAGATCGTTTAGGCCTCCGGACATTACCGCACCCGCCTTATAGCCCAGATCTTGCTCCGAGCGATTTCTTCCTTTTTCCAAAACTCAAGGATTACCTCAAGGGCAACCGTTACGAGACAGGCGAAGATGTGAAGAATGCTGTTCTTTCTTGGTGCAGAGACAAGACTGCTGACTTCTTCGCTGACGGCATCCAACAGGTCGTCCGTCGGTGGCGGCTCTGTATCGAACGGGACGGTGATTATGTTGAAAAATGATATGTCATCTGGTGCTAAATAAAATGACCTTTCATTTGGTGTAAGTATCATTTGTTTGTCTTCATTATTTCCAAAGTTATGGACTTGGAGGCAAAACTTATCAATATGCCCTCGTACAAATGAAAAATCACTTAGGAGAGTTAAAGCATGTAATGTCTTAATAAAACATGGACAAAATGCAGTGCCAGAGATGTCATTTATTTTCAATGCAAAGAAATTTTTTACCATAATATATAGCTGTAAACATGCATGCCAAGAAAAAAAAAAAAACCAAAAAATGTAGATTGAGTTCAAGACATTGAGCATATCAGACTCTGGTTTTTGTAGAAGTGATGGAAGTATTAATCTTGAGGTTAAGTACAAAATATAAAGAGATTTTTATGGATTGTAAAAGCCTTTCAGAATTGCAGAGCTTATATTTTTATTTTACTGCTCTTTATTGTAGTCTTCAGTTTTGTTCCTCAAGTTGATATTTTGAAACAGGGTCATGCTTGTGTTCATACATGAAGGACTATATTTGTTATTATCAATGTTAAAAGTGTGCTTTCAGGAAAATTTTTGGTATCCTTTCTTTGAAAAAAAAAATCATACAGAAACTTTGATGTGTATCTTGAGGATGTTACTTGTATAAAAATTTTCTGAAACATACAAGATATACCTGTATACAGTAACTTACATATGGGTTGGTGCCTTTTCCCTCACTTGAAGACAAAACAACACCATCAGATCTGACTAATACAAATTTGGTATTGGAGGCTCCCCTGAGACAAAACAATGTATGTAAGATCTATGAGTCAAATACATACATTATTAACAGATCTAGTGCCATGAGATTGTCAGCCTCCCTGGCAAGAAAAGGTTTGAATTTGATAAGAGGCCTGTGATTATTCTTTGAGCATGCTTAGAACTTTTAAGTAATACCGGGTATACCCATCAAGGAAACTTTTTGTATAAATTTCTAAACTTAGATCAATTTCTTAACTTTTTAAATCCTACCAAAGTATTGTCAACACTTTAAAGGCCTTTCAGATGTTTCCCCCCAGAAAAAATATCTTATAGAAAAAATTTTCTTGTTACTATTTAACATGGATCATTTATCCCTTACCCCTCAATGCCGCCAAAGTAAACAAATGAGGATTCGGACATGTCTACTTTCTTTGATCTTTATCTTTGTAAAGTTGAAAGGGTGTCCTGAAATAAATGGGAAAAACTGACCCCATTAATAAGCTATAAAAGAAAGTGCTGATTGAGGAATTAAAATATATCTTAAAAATCAGAATAAATAATGTCAGATCTATCAGACAGACTTATTTCTTATTAACATATACATGTGTAACTGGATATGGTGGCTTCACTTTAGATAATACACTTAAGATCATGGCCAGGATACGTAACTGATGCCAAAACTTTTGTTTGATAAATTAGACCTTGATTATAAAGTTATAAAATTACAATTTTACTTCCAGATCTAGCAATCTCAAGTTTACAAAAAAAATGTGTATTATTATATATATGCAATGATACATCTTCAGCACCCGTTTAGAAATTTCAGAACTTTGCAAGGACCTTTTGTTTAAAAATTCTTTTGATTAAACTCAACAATATGGAGTCACTCCAATAGATTAAGAAGAGTCTAGTGTTATAGAATACCTGCCATATAATATGTGGGAGTTTTTACAGGTCTCATTCATAATAATTATGCTCCCCATGTTATTGATTAAAACAACAGTTTACAATAATCAAGGCTCTATTTAGTCTAGTAAATTAATGTTTTTTTCCTTTTACATGCTGGTATTTTTCGAAACCTTCCCCTTTTTTCAGCATACAATTCAAAACTTTTAATATTGCAGCTATCAATAGGCCAAGTGCAGAGTAACTAACTGATCTGATAATTTTAACTGAAAAGAAATTTCAAATAAAATACTATGTTTCAAAATCGGATAATTTGCTTTGCCCTTTCAAATAAATGTAATTAACTCTTTTAAGTAGACTCAGATAGTTTGGCTTGTTTTGAGGAATATTGTTCCTTTTATTTTATGGTCAACTTTCAATGCAATGTGTATGCTTGACCTTTTAGTTAAAACTTAATGATTTTAGAACAGATTATTATCAATCTAAAAGTACCGGTATTTAAGGGACGTAATTTTTTTTATAATGTAATGTAATTTAGCTAATTACTACAGAACGATTCTACTAAAGTTTTTATAGGTGTATTTTGAAGCCAAAATGAAATTGAAATTTATATATATATATATATATATATATATATCCCTACAAGCAGGTTAAGATTCATACATGTCTAATCAAGTAGGAATAATCTGCAGAATTCAAATGGGCATTTTGTATCCTTAACCTATACCAAGTCGTTCCTGCACACATCATATTATGTTCAGGCAGCCGATTACTGCTAACCCAGCCAATCTCATCCTGGCATTCATCTCTTCACCTGCACAGCCCACACAAAAGACTACGCCTAGTCTTTTGCTTGCCCAGACATTAACATCCTCCATCTTCTTGACAGCCAAAGTCAAGAATCTGGAAGACTTCAGCTGAACAGGATCATGATCAATCAGAAGTTTTTATCTGGGTCTAAACAGGTATCTAAAATCAGCTCAAGATCTAGCAATACAGGCAAGTTCCTATGGGTTTGCTTTGATCTGTTCTTATAAAAGTGATTGAGTAGTTGAGTACTAGAAAACATATTATACATCATGTATTCACTTCTGGTTTATAAAAAAAAAATGAAAAAAATTGAGTTATAGAGATGCACAAAGGGTAACCATCAACAAATTGAATACTGGAAATAGCCATTAATGCGAAGGTACTGATACAATAGCCATCAGTATGTATACATACAGATCAAGAGACGAAAATGTACCATGGAGGAAGGAAGGGGGAGGAAGCTTTTCATCATTCTAAATCAATTGCATTAATTATATAAATAGCAAGATCAGGCAAAAGTTTTAGTTTTTTGTTTCAATGTTTGTTTGGTTTTTTTTTTGGTCCATGCAGATTAATTCTACATGAGTTTAAAAGTCTACAAAAACATGGTTTGTAGATCTTGTGTTCACTTCTAGTAAGATTTTTCATGGAATCTGACATCTAAGTGTTACATGAAAACACTTGACAAGATCAACCATTGATGTCTGAGTACTCAGGCCTAATCAGTTGCCATTACTGCATACAATAGGCCTATGGATACACAAATCATGGCAGAAATAATGCTGAAAATTTTGTTGTACAAAAAATTTGGAATATGAACAAAAGTAGATTCTAGTTGGTCTTTATTTGGTCATAAAATGGTTTAAAACTGTAGAACCAAAAATAGAATGAATAAATCACAAAATTCATCAGCTGAGATTTAAATACAGACCTTGTGCTTTCGCATATGATATATATTGGCTGAAATGTACTCCACAGACTGGGTAAAAAAAAAGACATTAAAAAAATAATTTACGATCTCATACATTTTTAGTACAACTGCTTAAAAGAAAAGAAGACAGTTGGATTACGCCCACTTAAGGCAAGTCATACTGATGAACTGAGTAAAAAGCTGTGAAAGAGTTAAAAATTATCATAGCCGTCTGGAATAACTAGGCCTACGCCATGTCTGGGCAGACTCCAGCGTCATTGGGAGGCAGATTCTGGTCATTAAATGTGCACACAAGGTTCTGCGTGAGTGACATACTGGTCTTACAAACAATATGTTCTAGGTCTAGCATCTAGTTTTCATCCAAAATTATCTATCATGGGGCTCTCTCCAACATGCACAAAACTTATTCTATTTTGTATAGTGCTCTCATTGTGTTTGCTGGTGCCCTGTCTCCCCCCCTTCCCCTCTCGTATTTCGTCACCTCTCTCACCCCTAAGAAATAGGCTTAGTTCACATTTTCCTATCTGAAGAATTTTTTTTTCTAATTTTTTCCTTACTTCTAGTATAGAATGTACAACATGTTTGGTTTCTATTTCTACTATCTTTGGTTATGCTAGACTTGACAATTTGTAACCTATCAACGAATGGTCTTCACAAGCAGTCGTGGAGAGACTTCATTCACTGACTAAATTGGCTTTTCTCATGGCTATATGAGGTGCTCAACTGTGTTGATTTTTAACAAATGGACTGAATTGATCTTATAACACAATTTTACGTCAAAGATCGAGCGTGATCATGTAAGACGGCATGACAAAATGCCTCACCTGGGGGCGGCAACTGAGCATTTGCTCAAAATAGTAACAAGGATCATGTGACATTTCAGATGACCATGCAACCAATCATAGTTATGTTTTCGACGCCATCTTTTTGTTTCCACTTCCTTTTCTCACAGATAAGGTTGAGTGGTGTGTCAACTACAGAGCTGCCGGTCTGAGTGAGATAGAGAGAGAGAAACCACGATGATTCTTTTAGAAACAAACAATCGTATCGTTCAAGAAACATTAACTTTGAAAATTAAAAATGTTCAGGATGGGTAAGTTTCTTTAATTTTGCATCACTTTCAAATCCAGTCATAGCTACAATGAACAGTTAAACACTTGGGAGACGCCTATTTTCACTTCCTGCATTTAGGTCTTATCGAGACAAGATTTTTTAGTTCAAATTAAAATAGAAACTAGATCTAGATGTTTATGAAAATTGGTCAAGAATTTAAAGTTACACTCAGTGTTTCTTTCAATCAAGGCAACAGTTCCGTTTGGTCTGCCAAAATTACAGATCTATCTAAAAATTCGACTGTAGTAGAAAAGAACCAAGCAATAAATGTAAGGCCACTCCATATCAATTTTCACTTCATAGAACAAATTTTCTGAAATTGTTGGGTTTTCGTTTTCTCATGAGCCAGACTTAAGAACTGTCTAATTTCTTAAAACAAACATTATCATTAGAAATGTACACAAAACAAAAACAAATGTTCTTGGGCTCCTGAACGCCTATGATTATAAAATGGTCCTCTGTGTCTCACATATAGACTAAGTTCATTACTGCAAATTCAAGTTTGATCTTTCAAGTTTATAGTTTTTTCGTTCTTTTTTACATGCAAATCATTCATGAATCAAGTGCCTTATTTTAAGATGTATAACAATACCAGCTTTGCAGCCATTTCTTATTCATGTTTGGTTACGAATACCTCTATTTCACACATTTAATCAAGGCTATGTAATAAACACATGAGCATGTATTTTGCAAAAGCCACAATTAGTTTCTGTTTGACGTAGTTTTTTGGATCAGTGTAAGTTGCTTGTGTGCTTTTTAATTAGTTTGGGGAAAAGGAAGCAATTTGTGATGTAGTCCGTTTGATAAGTAAAATTTAATATCGGAGACTGAACGTTTTGAACAATTAGAGATTGTACATCAAGAGTAGATCTTGTGTTCAGGAGAAACAACTAGAGCCAATTTACCATCTGGACCTGTGACAATTAAGGGGTAAGCTATTTCTCCCCCATTGTAATTTACCATGTGAACTCCACTGTGTGTGGATTTATGACAGGTAAGAGATGAAAATTTCCCATTCTCCTTTAGAACTGGAAGGTGCAAAATGAAAGTTAAAAAAAAAACAGTAGAAGATGAAACAATATCATGCAGTAGAAAACAGAGAAACATGGGTAAAAATATGTAATGTACATGGAGTGTGAAAAAAAAATATCTTCAGAGTGTTTCTAAGACATATTAATTATTATGTATAGTTCTATATAGAATTTTCTATCTGCATGTTTTACTTTCAGGGGAAAGGCTGACAGCGTGGATATAACTATTGCAGGTAAGACTCATTTACATTCTGGTCATAGAAATATGATACATTGCATAAGCGCTAAGTAATTTAATTTCAATCAGTGCACAAATGAAATATTAGCTTGGTTTTTGTTTTGTTTTTGTTTTTTTCCAAATTAAACTTGTCATACATGTGGAGGTGATGGGAGTAAAATTAAAATGTTTTATCCTCCCAATAATCATTTCTGTGCTATGGTTAATTTAACCATGGAAATCATCTTTTGAGAAAGGCTAATTGTTCCTACGTGTGTATACATGTGAGGAGAATTATCATGCTCTCTTCGACACATATTTGTGTAATATAATTCATTATTGAACATTCTTTCAATTTTATTTATTGTGTTCAGTTTTGATGCATACATGATTTGCTTAGAAAGAATTGTATTTTCATATCCTCAGATTTCGATGGAGTGCTTTTTCACATATCAAACCCAGATGGGGTCAAGACCAAAATTATGGTAGGCTGCTTAAACAATTTTTTGTAGACCACTTTATCTAGATATATGACATTCAAAAAATAGTAATTACCTTAAATATAAGGTAATTATGATTATTATTATTATTATCATCAAGGAATAAAAGATAATTTTTCTCCAAATTCAAATTTAAACTGGAGGAAAGAATTCATTTACCAGTTGTTTCTTGAAAGAATTTCAGCAATGTAATTTTCTCACCTTTTTTTGATGCAGGTCAGCATATCATTAAAGTTTTACAAAGAGCTGCAGGAGCATGGGGCAGATGAGGTAAGTGTGTTTGTCCAGCTAATAATTATGATTTACTTGATCAGTTAGGCTTTCCAACTTTTTTTTTTTATTCAAATTGTGTGGTAATCTGACAAAACCCGTCGGAAGTCGGCAATGTTAGTTTTGAGCTATAGTGGTGTAAAGAGAAAAAAATC
Organism: Elysia crispata; assembly: GCA_033675545.1. Classification (NCBI taxonomy): domain Eukaryota; kingdom Metazoa; phylum Mollusca; class Gastropoda; family Plakobranchidae; genus Elysia; species Elysia crispata. Next base: position 1,093,856 of record JAWDGP010005352.1, on the reverse strand, counting down.
GATCTGAGGTCAAATTTTTGTTTACTATTTTTAGAATCATTTTTCTACCGAAAACAAAGTGTTTTGTGCTTGAATTCAGCTTCTAAGTATTTTATTTTGATTTTTGTTCAACATGTGTAAGGCTGGAATTGGCCAGAAAATCTTGGTTTTAGGCCTTAAATCATGAGATACTTTATATCGCGGAAAGTCACCATTGTTTACATTTGAAGCCCTACAATCCACATATCAAAATGTTCGTCTTTTTCTGCTGATTCTCCTGAAGCCAAGTGCACATGAATACAAATTGAAACATTCCAGTAAGAAGAAGTGCGCATGTAGGTCAACACTGACTGCTACTTTTCAGACCTAATTTTTTCCACTTCAAGCATTCATTATATACATTTCATTTTGACTGCTTATTAACTTCTCATATTAAATAACTTATTTAAGAGTTCATTTCTTGTAAAACTGAACATTTTAGTACACTTGAAATATTTTTAAAGATTGTTTAAAGTTTCCATCATCGGTTGCTAACGTCAGCATGAAAAGATGGCAGTTGCAGCTCAGATAGCCAAGCTACTGAATCAGTTTAGGAACACAGGGATGCACAATTTAGCCCCTGATAGTGACATTACATCAGTTATCACTGATTATTTTACTAAAGAATTCGAGCAGAAGTTGGTGAAGAGGATGAAAACTTTTCTGAGGAGGATGAAAGTACCCTTCCTCCACTCCATGTGACTGGGGGATCTGACATTCCTGAGGATTTCTCCCTCAGAACGTAAGTTTCTAGATCTATTATTTTTCCCAGCAGTGAATTCTAAATCTTCTTCAGATTTTTTAATTTTAAATGTAAACATTTACTCTCGATTTAGGTTAGATCTAGATCTAGACCTAGATCTATACTGCCGACTAGAAATCATAAAATCTAGTCCAGGCTAGATGTAGATCTAGATCAGATTTGGTTATAATCTTTCTATATTGGCAAACTTAACCAATTGAATATCAATATGGATGGATAATTTAACAATTTTAAACTGATACATGTATTTGAACTGGATGATTAACAATGATTGACTTTTATCTGCAATATTAGAGGACCTAAGTAGAGTAGCACTAGTGGGCTTCCCAAAGTTTGGGCGTTTAGAGGAGAGGGAAGTGAAGGATGTAATTTTTTTACAGTTGTTATAATTATGCTTTTCCTCTTTTTTTCCTTCTCAGCTGAGGATTATCAGGTATTTGGGAGATTGGAATTTGTGCCTCAGGGTGGTGAGTCAACCCATCCTGCTGCAGACCACTTCATGCCATGGTGCGACTGTAAATTGTTTGATGGGCAGCCCTGCTATCGGCGCTTTGATGGAGAGAAGATGCTCAAGTTCTGCATCACGAGCATGGAACTCTTAAGGGATAACCTAGATGCGAGCATCCTGGGTCGTATTGCGGCTGGCTTCTACCAATCTGAAATGACAATCTCAGAAGAGGAAGACAAAGGAGAGGACAGCCAGCCGCACTGATTTCTTTCATGGGGGTCACAGGATTTGTAGAGAAGTGTTTAAGTATCCTATAATATTGGGCAAGATAAATTGAACAATTTATTAAAGCATTACAAAGAAGAAGGTCATGGTCCTCGCATGCATAAAAATGTTAAGAGACACCCTGTCCATGCTCTGGGTTTTGAAAGAACTGCTTTTGTCCATGATTTTATTGTAAATTATGCGTCTGTTCATGCTATCCACCTTCCTGGGCGCACACCCCATCACTGGAAATGTGATGTTAAATAAATTCCAAGTAACTGCACAAAACAACCATTTATAATAAGTATGTGGCCTCCTGCACCACAATGGGAAAAAAACCTGTAGCTCTTTACTACATTTAGATCGCTTTGGAGAGAACTGCTTCCCTTTGTGGCCGTGATGAAGCCAGCATCAGTTCTCTGTTGGATGTGCCAGCAAGGTGCCAATAGAGTAAAAAAATGTACAGAAGAAGATAATGATGAAGAAGCTAAAGCTGCTGCTCTTGCAGCATATTCTGAGCATCCTGTCAAAGCACGCCAAGAGATGTTTGTGTACACAGCAGTATGTGAAAGCAGCGACGTACATTGTCTGTTGATGAAAAGTTAGGTCATTATTCTGCATGCAGTCACAACGAAACGATGTATTATACTTTATAGTTTTGATTTTGCGCAGCAAGTCCAGTATTCTTCGAACCTGATTCAACCTGGACCAATATATGTCAAGTGCCCCAGGAAGTGTGCTGTCTTTGGTGTTTGTTGTGAGGCGTTGTCTTGTCAGATAAATTTTTTACTAGATGAAGCTTGTGTGGTTAGGAAGGGGGCTAATTGTGTTGTTTCTTTGTTGCATTTTTTTTTTTTGGAAAATTATGGTTTTGGGGAAGAGCAGGTACATCTTCATGCAGACAATTGTTCTGGACAGAACAAAAACAGCTGCCTCATGATGTACCTGATGTGGAGAGTGTTGACCAGTAGGCATAAAAGCATCACAATTTCTTTTATGTTTATCGGTCACACTAAATTTAGCTGTGACTGGTGTTTTGGTCTTTTTAAACGGTTGTTTATAAAGACCAAAGTGGATTGCTTAAGTGACATAGCAGATGTTTCAAAGTCTGCAAAAGGAAATATTCCGCAGTTATGTGGAAATGAGACGGGTGACATATTTGTCCCATTTTATGACTGGACAAGCTTTTTGAACAATTTTTTTTCGTTAAGTCAAAAACATGAAAAAGTTTCATCACTTCTCATTTTCACATGACTCGGAAACAGTAAAACTCCAAGAATATTCGGATTTGGAAGCAGAGGAACAACAGCTGCTTGTCAGGGCACCCTCAATGGATGATTTTCCAACAATCATTCTTCCTAAAGGCCTTGATGCCAAGAGACAATGGTATCTCTATGATGAGATTAGACAGTTTGTTCATGAATCAAAACAAGATTTAGTTACACCATTGCCTCTTGTGCCAAAGCCTGGGAGAGTGATTGCTGCAGACTCAGACATTGGGGAGGAAAGTGCTGATCCCCAACCATCAGTTTGAAAAAAAAACCAAAGCGTCAAATCTAAGAAATGCACAAATAAATTATTTTACTGCATCATATTTTTTCATCTCATTTTCCAATTAAAAATTTTAAACTGCATTTGTTTTAACCTCATTACTATTATTGCCTTGAACTATACTGAAGATGTGTTGTATTATATTGCATGTACCGTATTTTAAAATTATTGCTTTTGAGGCTCCATGACCTGCAATTTTCAGTTTTGTAATAATTATGTAGGCCTATATTGATCAATGATTGTCTTATTGCACTTTTTGTATATGAAATATAATTATCTTTTTTTATCTTGCCCAAGAATATCTAATATCTCCGTATGAAAATCCTGTGGCCCCTTTTTAATATGTAATTCTCTTTCTATTTCAATAATTTAAATATAAACCTATTATTTCATAGATTTCTCTGTCATAAGCATTATATCATGCTTATTATCAAGAAATTATGTCTTAACGATGATCTAATATGATTGGTATTTTCCCAAACTGTATAGAACACTTGTGCTGAATGGCTAACTTTAATCTTAAATTTTAACGTTTTTTACTTTCATTTTATCGCAACTTGTATGTTTTTTTTTTAACCTTAAAAACAGCTATTGGTGTTTTTATGCTTGTAACTGTGTTGAAAATGCAGTAATTTTGCATAAGAATTGTTTTCAGCACTGAAAACAGTGTTTTTTTATGTGAAACATCACTGAAAACATAAAAAAATAAAGGCTGAACTTTAAACGCGATTTTCTCAGTTTCTTCTTTTCGAGAATGAATGTCTTTAAATGGCCATAACTCTGGTTCTAATTAAGATATACACAAAATTTAAAGTGCATTTTACTCAGAAAAACTTGCATTTTATGAAAAAAACTTATTGCAAAAAATGTATACTGGGCGACTTGTGAAGGGTTTTGTCAGGTTGACTCATAACTGTTCTGATGTTTTCAACATCTTTACACCTACAAGTGTGTGTATTACCACAGCTACCAATTCTGTTACAACTTATTACTGAATGTTACAGCCACTCATGTTTTTGCACATGTTATTACTTTTACTCCCCACCTCATTGGCTGATGCTGTTACCCTTCTTCAATTTCTATTTCATCTACTAGTAGCAACACTACTACATGACAAATACGTATGCAAGCCACTAATAAAACTAAGAAGGCTACCCTTACTTGGCCTATACAAGTGCTTTGTACACTGTTCCTCCAAGTACTGCTACTATTAAGTCTATAAATATATTTTTGAAAAGATATTTTTCTTCACTTAGTAACGTATTGAGTTCAATGCTGCGTTTCTTTATCCCATTTATCAACAGCTCATCAAGCGGGAATATGAGAGCATCCTCACTTCGCCAGAGTCAGGTGAGAAATTACTTGTTTGTATTTATTTTCTATCCAGGAAACCATGTGAGAGCCAAAGATTTTAATCTTTATAGTAACTGATGTACACATAAAAAATAATTGTAATATTATATTTAACTGAGAGAAATCGAATTGATAATAAATCAATGATTTTTTGTGTCTTTCATTGTATTCTATAAGGAAGCAATTTTCATACTTTATGTCCTGTTTTTCTCTCATCCCCCATAAGGTTACAATGTGTCTGTGGTCATAGACTTGGAAAATATTCCCAGTGATTGGCCAAACCTGGTTGAGAAGGTAAGCCTGTTGAAGCGGAACTGCTTTGCCTCTGTCTTTGAGAAATACTTCCAGTTTCAAGAACAAGGTCAGGAGGGCAATGCGCGGGCTGTCATTCACTACCGTGATGATGAAACCATGTGAGTAATACATCAAGTTTTTTTCCCCTTTAGAATGTGTGCACAGCGGTGAGCTGTCTGGACAAGTCTCTGAAGAATTTGAATCCTCACAACAAATGTTCTAGGAGTATGGCAGCCATCTCTAAATCTTGTTTACCCTAACTGAAAAGAATAAGAAGTACATCAAGTTGTAATATTTCGAAGACAGAAATTCATTTAGTTATTTTGTATTATTGAAGAAAAAGCAGATAGAGTAGGAGAAAAATATAATGAAATTCTCAATGGTTACGCATGGGTAATTTTGTGTTGTTGTTTTTATGGGTTTCTTTTTTTTGGGGGGGAGGAGGGGTTATATGCTTTATTAAAAATACTTCAAGCTACCTTAGCTCCCCAACAAACCAAAATAAACTAGGAATCACTTTTGACTTTAAAAGACAGAATTCTCTCTACAAAATATAGGGTTGACTGCCTTTTACAGTAAAGAAAAAAATTTGTTTTGCGTTTTGTTTCTTTCATTTTTATTAAACCACAAATAAAAACATTCTATGACAATAACATAATTACAGGTATGTTGAAGCCAAGAAAGACAGAGTGACTGTTATTTTTAGCACAATCTTCAAGGATGACGATGATATTGTCATAGGCAAAGTTTTTATGCAGGTGAGGCTTTTGTTTTGTTTGCCTTAGTGCAATAAGTTTGAGTGTTCAAAATTTTCATCCTAGCTCTACTGGGTTAAACTCAGTAGCTGCAATTCATCAAAAACCAAACCTTTAATGATATCCAGCTGTTTATTTTCACTTTTATTTTTACCCAGGGTTCCCAATAATTAAGGCTTCTTATATGCAATGTGTAAATACTCTACCATTTCAATGTTCCACTATGTAACTTGTTATGGATTCTTTATGTACACTAGCAGCTTTTTAGTTAAGTAATACTGAATTACTTGTTCCTAAGTGCTATAACTTAACTAGGATTTGCAGTGTGTTAAATTTTTCTATAAAATATTAGGAATTTAAGGAGGGCCGCAGGAAGTACCAACAAGCACCGCAGGTCTTGTTTAGTCATAAGGAGCCACCTCAGGAGCTGCAGAACACAGATGCGCGTACAGGAGACAACATTGGATATATCACATTTGGTGCGTGCTTAACTAATTTTTATGTAGAAATTTTCCTGTTTGCAAATTGTTACAAAGTTAGGTTAGTTTGTAAACAGTTTAAAAACATATGGTATCTGTAGGAAAATTTTTTTTTTCATTTTTTTTTGTGGTGTATCACATGAAAAGAAACATGTTTTAATTCCCTTCATAAACAAGCTGACAAATTTTTAGGATAAATCCTGATTTTTTTAGAAGTCTGGATTTTATTTGATTTTAGGATGATCCTGATCAAAAAGATCCTGAACATTACTTATAAATATTATGTCATCATGCATCAGTCCAAGACCCTCATGTACCATATGCTCATTGTTAACCATTAAATTGTTTGTATTATAAGTTGCGTTTATATGCAAAAGAGTTCTCATACTTTCAGAAATGTTCTGGTTTCGTTTCTAACTTTCTACTTTGTTTCATTAAGTGATTATTCAAGAATAAATTTTTGAAGCAGCCTTCATGTCTGTAAATTATTTAGATCGTCTAGGGATGTCTATCAATGAAGGAAAAGGCAATATTAATGAGGAAAATGTGTAAAACTGTGTGGAAATGGGTCTGCAGACCTAGATCTTGTCACAGGCAAAGAAGAAGATGAACTTGATAGTTCGATCTATCATTTTAAACTATGTAAATCCATTCTCTGATTCAAAGGCTGAGCCTGGGTCTACAAGAAGAATTTGGATTTTTTTTTTTTCATAAGTTTGTGTCATTATATAAACATTTTTTCCTCCCTTTGTGTTTATCTAATTCCAATAAAGTATCCCTTTATGTTGTTTTTTTTTTTTAAATAACTGGTTGAGAAAGATTATCAGTTATTTCGCCACCTTTATAAATACAACTAGGTGTGGTAAGGGTTGGTAATTAATGGTTAAACCGTTTCATTGAAACTGTGCATATAATTTTTATCTCTTTGTGTTTATTTTTATATATTGTCACCTGTTCTTCACTTCTATTTTCTTTGGTTCTTTGTACAATTTTGAGAAAGGTTATGTTTTTTTTATCCCTTAGTCTCTTGTGTTGACACTTTAGGGGTGTGGGAAAAGTTAAGGATCCATCTTTGGTTTTACAATTGTTTTCATTGACTTTCATATTTGTGAAGCAACTTTTATCAGTACAGATGCTTAGTTTTGCCACAGCGTGGCCATTGTATGAGAATTCACCCCCTGTGAGTGCAGTATAAAAGCTGATTGAAAACTCTATTTATTCTCTTTTCAGTTTTGTTCCCTCGTCACACTAACAAGAATGCCAAAGACAACACAATCAATTTGATCCATATGTTGCGGGATTATCTGCATTACCATATAAAATGTTCAAAGGTATGTTGTTGTTTTTTTCTTTTTTTGTTTTTTTTAATTTCTTAACAGCTTGAAACTTTCAGCCTAGAGCCGTAAGTTAGCAGACCTGCCAAATATCAAGATGTTCCCGTGACGCTTGTGATTTTAAATACATGTTCAAACTTTCAAGATCATCAGTATTTTCTTATGAGTTCAAGATATGAAAAAAAATATGTTACTCAATTTCCACATTACATTTTACTTTTGTCAATCAAATTTGTTTTGGCTTTTTTCATACAAGTGCATGACCAATCCATTGGTCTATTGAGTAACAGTATCAATTTGTGATACACCATTACTGTGTCACCTAAGTTTATGATTAGGCTATTAAGAGACAAAGATGAGGCTTTTGTGAATCATGAAAGAAAACAAAATGCTCTAACTTTCATTCATTCAACAGGATGAAATCTTTGTGAAAAAAAATCCTGCATATTAATAATTAACCTATCGTGGAAAATTCTTGGTATTGGCTTATAGAGTGTCATCAGCAGTGCAAATTAATTTAAGACTGAGATCAAGACAAGGTTAGATCAAACTTTGATGCAAATCATAGTTAAATATTGAGTCGAAATCTAGGGTCTTTGTAGTTTTGTAAGATGTTGAAATGTTATTACTTGAATATTAGAGTCTTGGTATCTATCAACATTTCTAGTGTAGATCTGAATTCAAGTTGCAAATGTATTCTTGAATCTCTAATTTAACCATAGATCTCAAATCAAGATGTTTCATGTAAATTGATATAGGGATGTCTAGATCTAAATCAAAACAAGCATTGATATTTGATTCTTTCTTCACCACTCTTCTCAGGCATATATTCATCAGAGCATGAGGGCAAAGACAACAGATTTCCTGAAAGTGTTAAATAGAGCTCGGCCTGAAATCAAAGACAAAGAGAAGAAGACTATCACGTAAGTGTGGACATTATCTGGCTCTCAACCTTTTTTTAATGTTTATTTCAAGATTTGGCGAACCAGTAGTATGATTTTTTTGTCAATTTCTTTCTCCTTTTAACTTTCAAACTGTCTCTTCTTTGTTTTTTGTTGTTTTTGTAGTTAACCAGGTGCTTTTGATTTTAAGTCTTAAGAGTAAGGAGTGAAACTTTTCTGTCTTTCACACTTGGATTTCCCACTCCATAATGAATACCTGGGAGTTTTGTCAAGTTATTTCACTCTTTTCATTACAATATACAGAAAGAGAAGCGATTGCAGATGATAAATCATCGGAAATGTTTCTTGTCTGCTAATATCCTCTTGATTTATTACTGAAATTATGTTCAGGGATTCCACTGATTCAATCAATATTGTGTTCTCTATTCAAAGTATACCATGACATTTTACGGTGGAAATATTGTTCCAGAACACACTTACCTACAAAATAGTGTTGACTCTGGATGTCATAAGGTAAACTGATCATAAGACAAACAGTGTCAACAGAAGGCCTCTCCTATATTTGACCACAGTAAACTGCTAACAACACTTATTCAAAAACCAGTTTTTGTTGAGCAAAAATTTTAGTGATACCATGTGGAAAAAAGTCTCTCATAGGTAGCCTTGCCCTCCCAATGCAACCCCTCCCTTAGCTTCTGTTATAAAGCTTTCAAATCACCATGGTGATTCTATCTATTCCACCCTGATCTTATGAGCTCAACTCAAAATGAGTTCATTACACCTTCCCCCAAGTCAGTCAACAATGTATGTCAGGCAATTATGGAGTGCAGATTTTCATAGTATAGTGGACATTTGAATGTGAATTCTACCTATGTTTTTTGGTTCCTATTTGTGCTTGAGTTTAGTTTTTTTCCTTCGAATGCTCACAACACTTTGAGCCATATTTCTCTATCAATAGAAAAATTTCATAGCTCATTAAAATGAAATGGCACCTAAGTAATTTTTTTATTGTTAGGTTTTTTCTTGCTTGTCAATATGGTCTAAAGTTCCTCAATAATCATTGAGGGTTTGATAAGGCATTGTGGGAATTTTTTTAGCACAGTGGATCACTCCTCAAGTCCACCACAGAAATAGGAAAGATATTTCTGGATATAGAGATGAAATGCTGGTACAAAAAAAGCAACACCATTGGTAAAGGAAACCATGATATTTGCGCTTTGTGTGAAAGGTATATAACAGCATTCTCAAGGTAATTCAGGAATTCAGCCAGGGTGTACCTCTATATTTTTGTTATAGGAGTAGAGACTCTTTTTGTAAAGTATTGAAACAAATTTTTCTTTTTGGGCAGGATTGCCTAGGTCAGTAGAATAGTGCTTGCTTTCTCTCGATATATAATATATATTTCTCCAGGCTTTTCAATGTTTCTGGGGGGAAAGGAAATTTTATGAATTTTTTTTTTAATACTACCTCCTTAGTTCACGATGAATGCTTGCTGCCTTAAGATAAACAATCTGAATAATTTTACTAATTTCATTCCACAAAGGATGTTCCCAAACCCAGCAACCTACCCATGAGTATGACATTTAAAGCAATGGTGTATTAACAATTGTGTACAGATATGAAAGAGCAATTCTCATATATTTAGCTTTTCACTCTTTTTTTCCTCTATATATTTTTCAGAGGAAAGACTTTCAGACAGAACTAAGTAAGAGTTAATCAGGAAAGATTGAGCTTCATCAGAATCATCAGAGCTGCAACTGGGCTGGACATCAGAAGAATGTTTTAATTGATCCCATGTTGAATAATTTTCTTTTTCCTGTTGTGCTGCTGGTGTTCTTTGTTTTGTTTTCCTTCATTACTGAGATACATGATCAAACTCTGAATGAGGTAGCGTTGCTCTATGTTTTAGTTTTGATATTACGTGTGAAACAATTTGTCTGCTGGTGCTTTCACTTGTGATGTTAATTTTGGAATATGATATTGAATGTACATAGAGGACATTCAATTCAAGTTAACCTCTTGTGAACGTGGGGTTTTTGTTTGTTTTGTTTTGTTTTTTGTACAAAATGGTGAATTAGTTTCAGCTCATGCTTATTTCTCTTTTTCGCTGCATTGCTACATTCCTTTCTTGTGTATGAAGCGAAATTAGGTTATGAGCTCTGCGATTTCTATGCAATATGTACTTTAGCACAATAGGAGTGTTTCTATTCTGGGAGTGTCAAATTTGTCATGTTTTCAATTTTTTTTTTTTTTACAATTAGATTTTGTCAAGATGGAAGTTTAAATTGTTTTGTTGAGATCTCAGTCATAGAACTAAAGGCTCAGGAATCCCAAGATTTCTTAGCTTTATTTCTCATTCAAATGAAAGTAATGTTACATTGTGATAGATTACTCCAAGACAGTTATAAATGAGGCCTATTAAAGCAAGATTTAGTTTTGAAGGAACTAATACTTGCAATGGCACCCAGTCAATTAGCACTTGCTAAATATGCTGTAATATTTGAGTTTGTGCGTGAGCAGAATAAACACAGATATTTTCTTTAAGACTGAAAAGTTTTGTTCTTGGTGACAATTTATAATGAATTTAATAATTTTCCGTTTTTAAGTAATGGAGGCACATGAGTTTTTTTGTATTACTCAGAAATTTCTTGAGCAGCAAATGCTTTGAAGTCATTGTATAAAAAGTGATTTTGTGCTTGGTTTAGATAATACAATTCTTTAGTTTAAGTCATGCTATGTGGAATGTGTGATTGAAGCAAGTCTGGAAGGACAAACAGGCTGCCCTAATGCTAGAGCGCTGAGACTGCATTTTTAGCACATATTTTATGGCTTCAGGACTGTTTTATTCCATCCCCAGATTATTCAAAACGAATACTGTTCCATTTCACAAAGCAACTATGAGTTGTGAGCATCCTGTGCAAACAAAAAAAAAAAAATTAAAACTCATGGTATAGTGGCGAAAATAGTCACCCTCAAAACTTTGAAAGTTTTTTTCTCAAGTTATAGAAGTGGATGTGGTATAAAGCATTTCTGAGAAGATGGTTTGTTTCTTTGCTGAGGCTTGTTAATTTGGAGCCCCAGGACTTGCTTTGAACCCACTGATGAATACACTCAGTAAACAGTGTATCACATAGGTTTGTTAGCATTGAACATTACAAGAGTAAGTTTTTTTTTGTTTTAATGATCAGTACTAAAGATTTTTTTAATTTGCACATTTTCCGTTTATTAATTTTCTGTTAAATTGTTGTTATCTTATAACAGTTAACTATTGTTGTAAAAGAAGAAAGCAAAATAAAATGTTTGCTTTGTGTTGGATAGGTTCTTGTATTTTGCAATTGTTTAGCTGCTCAAGCTACAGAAAGCATGGATGTATTAGTGTGTATTTGTGTCAAGGGATGTTACTGAACTAATCCTAATTTGTCCTTCTCAAAGGTCTCTCAATGTCTAGCCCTACTCTCCTTAAATAAAAATGTATGAAATTCATGTAATAGCATGTGTAAATTTCTTTTCTGCAATGATGCTACAGATTGTATTATTTATCTTACAATAAAAAATATAAACTTCACCCTGCAATTGTCTGATTTTCATTGCAGATTATATGTACTAGTCCAGTGCAATGACGAAATCTCCCTCTAATTAAAGTATTTTGAGATGAGAACTCCTGTTTTATAATGTATCATGACATTGACAAATCTTGGCTTGAGTTTGAAATATGAATTTTGAGTATAGGTGTTTCCTCTTTTCACTACTCTTTCATGGGAAAAATCTTCAAAGAACCCAAAGATTCCAAGCAGCTGAGATATGCATTGTTTCTACATTAGAAACCTGGTAAATGCACGTTTGAGCTAAATAAATGCTTTAGAGGTATGACAAAATTTTTGTGATGTTTTCCTCTTTGCCCTTGCAAAATTAATGAAAAGTGGAAGGGAGCTGAGAAAGGGGTCTAGAGTAGGCACATCTAGCTTGGGTTGCATAGAGAGTTTAGGTTCCACAACTTCCAGTATATGATTGATTTGGAACGTATAGAGAAAATAATGCAATTTCTCTGCTTCTCTGCCTTGCCTTTCAACTCATGAAAATAAAATTCTGCAGCTGGTTCTCCCAGTTATTTTGACAGGCAACCCATAATTTGCCAACATCAATAAAGTCCTTTTATTAAGGGTATATTTCTCAATTTGTGTAATTTTTTTTTTTTTTTGGTACAGTCATTAGTGAGTCATCTTGGCCTCTTTATAATTCATAACTGTGCATAGACACAAGCCATACATGTAATTCTTGAAACAAGTCTGGGTCTACTGCATGTATTGGATTGATTTTGGTGACCTTTGATCAGCTGCTAATCTCTCCAAACTTAGATCTTTTTAAAGAAAAAACCACTCTTCAAGACTACAGCACTGTTCTGTGCCTGATCCTCAATTCTATTGTTATATGATAATAATAATAATAATAATAATAATGGAACAAACCAGCACTAACTGCTGTCCACTCAACCAAGGAAAAATTTTAGATTTTGTTTTTTCATTTAAATAATAGGGTTCTACTGTATAAGCAAATTCTTTAGATGAGAATATACATCCTTTTGTGAATCCCTCTCTCTACCTATGTAACAAGTGGTCTACCCTGATAATAGCGACAAAATCTATTAGTATTTGAACCAGTTTGTCAACTTTCAAATTAGCTCATGCTAACAAAACAGATATACATAAGACAACTTTTTGGTAATAGACAAATTTAACTGAAAGGTCTTCATCTCTGTTTTCTGAAGCCACATTTAAAGACAAAAAAGAACTCTTTAACACCAACAAGAAATATTTGCAGTTGGTTCACTGGAGTTATCCTGCCTGGCTTCCAGCATAAGACTAAAGGGTCGAAAACTTTAGGATTTGACTTGATGGGGATAGAATCTTGCCTATCTTTGCAGCATGATTGAAAGTGGTAATCATTATCTTTTGAGAGTCAATGATAAGGAAGTTAAGGGGGAATAATTTCCATTAGGTCAAATTGAAATGAAAAAAAATATCTGAACAATGTGGGGTAGGGCAAAACTGAAAAGATAGGGCCACAATCACACCTGCTCAAAATTTTTTTTTTTTTATCTTAGGTTCTTGTGGATATAATCACATGAATGAACCGTTCAACCCGCAGCAGTCAGCAATCATTAATGTTATAAGAAAAAAGTAGGATATCCCTCTTCCATAACCACATGGCCATGGAGCAGAATGTTAAGCCTGTCATCTGTAAGGATTCTTGACCACAGGTTTTAAATCTTTGTCATCAGTGAACTTTTTAGTTCCTTGATGCCTTGTAGGGAGGCTCGTTTGAGATCACATTACATTCAGTGGATAGTCTCAATGAATGAGGCAGTACCATATCTCTAAAGTTATGAATTCAATATACTAAACAAAAGTTAACCCTACATTTTCCATTTACAATGCTGATAATCACTCCAAATCCAATTACGTGCACCATACAATTCACAAAATCACAAACAAAAGTTTTAAAAAATGACACTTCTGGTTTTCCTTGACAACATTTTACTCACAGTGAATGACAGCATTATTTTATACAATGAAGAACATGTGTTGTGTGTGCATTGCTGAGAGATTCCTCCCACACAGAAAACCAGGACCCTAGCCAGCAAAGGAGTGCTCTCCTCTTGATACAAAATATAATCTTTCATGTTATTATACAATCACTGGTTTGTGGTTTGATTGATAAAGGCTAATGAACCCCCACAACATGAATCATGATCTGTGGCAGCTGGTAAGCTTCGTATCTTTGCTTACTACGATTTAGTGAGAGATTTCTCTTAAAAGTTCTAGAGACTGGTGCTTTGGGATCTGGTCTGATGCTGGGTGAGAGGAGGGACTCTCTTTATCTCTTGCGCTACTAAAGAACTACAAGTAACAACAGGCCCATAGCCACCATGAGGGAGGGAGGATAAGATTCATGAAATAGACATGAATGACCAAAAACTATACAGAGCTAAATGTAGGGGTGTCTGAACAGTGTTTGGCAGACATGCTGTTGCAGCCTCTTTTTGTGGGTAAACCACATCCAAGTCCTGCTGAAGCATTGTCTAGCTAGGGGCACGCAAAAGCTTTTTTTTTACAAGCAAAAGAGCACAAGAGAGATGTTTCACAGAAGATTCTCAGCATAATACATGTAGCAAACATTGAATTGAATACATTGATACCAATGCTCTATATGATACAGAGGCCATATGTGTGAGCAACAAGAATTAAATAGCCACATTATTAAGTTTTATATTAACTTTACACAATTTGGTCCAATCCACAGTTTCTGAGCTTTGAAAGAAAAAAATCATGACAAAAAAGGGCTTGTCTGTTTTCTACTATGGTAGCTTCACATCACAAGGTCTGAAGTGCTGTATCTTTTTGCTGGATAAAGAGAGAAGGTGCAAACCATGGCCCACTTTACCTTAGTGCAAAAATATTTAGCTTAAGTTTTATAACCTAATACATTGTTTTTTAATGTGGGTGGTTAATAGTAAACCAAAAACAAATAAACAGCTTTTTACTTTTGTGGTTTTAAGGCTTTCATATCAAGTGAATGAAAAAAAAAAGTCCAATTTTAGGTCTACCTAAAAACAAAAGGATCATGGAGCAGACCCAAAAATATTGTATCATTGACTGTCCAACTGCAGGGAAGGAGTTTCTGTCCTCCCTTTACAGATGCACAGACCACACCCCCAACAATTGCACCGCAGAAATCGTTCTAAGCAAAGTATCCACATTCTTGGTAAACCCTAAGCTTGATAAATAACACAGTTCTGTCTCCCATCAAAAGAAATACTTAATAAGTTTTAACAAGTAAAATATGGATTTTATAAAATATCAACTAATACAGTATGAGTATATGAAATTTTGACTATTGTAAATAAGTTGACATCCAAGCCCTCGTTCTATCACATGCACAAACACTAGATCACCACCATCCAAGGGCATAACACAGCTCTTCACATGAAAATCACAAGGGTTCGATGGGACTAACACAATGTGCAGTGTATATAGATATATTTTGTATTGTAGACAAGATATTTTAATTGGCCAGAGAGGGAGACAGAGTGAAAGAGAGACATCTATTGCTTCAGATTATTAGTTCCAGTGTTGGCATCACAAGGCAGATAACGTGGAGCAGGAAGGCTAAACCTACCAATACTCACATCATTTCAGCTTAGCCACACACACACAGCATATTTAATAAGGCAGAGCAAGTTATCACTGTCACATGGGCCCACATAAAGAGTATACAAGACAGAAAGAAAAGTAAGTATGTTTTTGGTATATTGAAATCTATCTTCATAAAAAACACAACCTTTCAGCTCCCTCCCCCACAAAGACACATATACACATGCACAGATCTCTATCTGCATAACTCTTTCATACACAAACATACTTAAAGCATGAATTTTGATGCACCATAACAATCACAGACTATGTTTTCAGTGTTACCTGTACCCAAGATAAATGTAATACATATGTCTTATGTCATCACAGCCTGGATTTCAATCGTTCTCTTTTAAAAAAATAATGATCTTCACTACTTGTTAATTTGTCTCTAAAACAAAGATTCAGATTAATAAACAAAAACCTAGTGTTACTGAAGAAATTTCATAATGCCATATCATAATTAAGATGTGGTATAATTTCAACTGCTCTTTTTCAACAGACTGATGGCCAACATGAGAGCAACCTGCCTGAGTTGCTAATACAAGCACAAAACCATTTAAAAAATTACAAAAGGCAACAATCACAAATTCTCCATACTGTGCCACTAAAACTCTGTCTGTGAGGCCTCCCATGATATTCTCTGAATCATGACTTTCCTCTACCAACTCTGATAAATTTCTCAATGAGCTTCAAGAAGTCAAGATATCATCTTTTCCGGCTCAGCTCTATCAATAAACTATGTTTCATTACAAGCTTTAAGTTCAGCTTTTTTAATTGAAGTCCAATCTTGGTAGAGATTGTCTTTTTTAATTACACTCATACTGCGTTTGAATTAGAGTATTAACATCCTTTACAAAAGAAGTAAAACTAAGTATTTTTAAATCTTGAAGGGAGATATATACTCATAATTTAAAAAAAAAAAAGAAAGAAAGAAAGAAAAATACAAGATAAATTAAGATACCTCCATCCACCAAGTTTAACTTAAGCTCTGCTCTACAAAAACCAAACAGATTAGACATGCTGTTAATGGAACACTTTAAATGCAGGAGTTTAAAGATATAAAATCCTTACAGATCTTTCTGCAACATTGAATAATGTTAGCAACATATTGGTTGTCTGAAAATAACTGATTTACTCTTTGATCTGTTCAGTATCCAGAATCACACTTGCCATTGTCATCAGCCCAACATAAAATGCATTGTTGTTACTACAAGCTTCCGTTTTATCACCATATTGCATTTCTTTCACAGCTCTTAGTTCTGCTGATCTTTGGCACATATAGATTATTTGTTGTGATTCAGGCTCAACATCTTGTCTTGGTTATCACTAACATATGGAAAAGTAAATAGAGACACCAATTTTGCGTTGTATCATGAAAACAATTAAGTTGGAATCAAAACTAAGTTAAATGTGTTCAATTCTAACTCTAAACCGTCCATAAAAATTAATATTTGCACTTTAGTACAACTTTCGAGAGAATCCTGTGTAAATTTATTTCCTAATACATTAAAAAAAAAATGCTTGAGGCAAAGCAAAACAGTTTTGGATTCAGTATAACACACAGAAGAAATTAGTTACATTTCTAAAGCATTATTTAATGAATGACTTAAGCTCACAATGATAATGATTTGCTTATCACCTCCATTGCGGCTTACCTAGTCAAGCTAAAAATTGCTTCCTCAACAACTAAGCTGGTTGAAGATAGAGCCACCGGGAAAATCATACCCTTGGTAGGCAAGCAAGGCTTCGTGTTTGTAAGAGACTTTTTAGTCCATTCATAGGACTATCCAATTTACATCAAACAACAAACTTATGTGATCTTACAGCTACTAGAGATTCAAAGGAGCTTTAAGCCAAGTCACAATCTTGCTCCTGAGTATCACAGAGAAAATTTCCACATTTTTTTACAACATTAACTTCAAGCAAACATAATGTGATCAAAATGCATGGAAGAGGACATAATTCATTGTAATTAATAGCACGCACACTGGGAGGGTGTCATGCCTAGAAGAAAGCACTTGAGATGGGAAAGCAAACCATCTGCTTGTGTGTGTGTGTGTGTGTGTGTGTTTGAGAGGCTTTGGATCTGTTATCTTTTTTCAGATAAGACCGGATCAGCTGTTAAGGAGTCTGTGGTGACAACAAAAGCAACAGTGGCAAAACAACAAAAAGGAGCTGTACATAAAACAAGCAGGCCAGCCACTGCACTGTAGGATTGAAGTCCAACAAGCTGAAATATACATCATAATAACCACAGGCTTAAACTATCTCACAATCAGTTGATCAATCAATCTCTCTGTCTCATACACTACATGCCCCCATAGAGATTTAAAATTGGTTCCATACAAGACATACCCACCAAGTTGAACCTTCCTCTCCTTCTCAAACACAGTAATAAAAGTAGCAACAAGTTAATACAGATTCTCTAACACTATATTTGTTACAGGTTAGTGTTAGATGAAAGCAATGACAAGCGACTTAGAGGCCTCTCGTTTCACCCACAGTCCAGCGTGGGGTTATAGAGAATACAAGCAACACACAGAGGTTGCCTGTGCGGCCTTGACCCATGGCACTGGCCCAACAACTCAACAAGTCAAAAGTATAGTTTTACACATTATGTCAACCTTGGGTTCACACACAAAGTAATTTTCATTGGATACACTTATGATACATTTAATCTATGGACTTAATAGTTGTATGTACAGTATTGATACAAAATAAAAAAGTAGCCTGATCAGCTATTGTGAACATATTTATATGAATCAAAATCAATTGGGTCAATATGCCTAGTTTTCTCTGAGCTATGAGACATAATACATGACCCTAAGTACCAACTTCAAGGGTTTCCTGAGAGTCCACACCCTTAGTAAAATAAAAATTACATTCTTCATATTTCAGATTAACTTTGAATTTCATTCAAAGGTTATCGCAAGTTCTACATTTGAGTTTTCACTTTATGGATTATGAATCACTTACCTTATGACAATAAAGGAAACAACAAAAAGAAGACAACAACTGTGAATTTGATGCTCTACAAACCAGCTGCAGAAAATCTCAAACATGAATTAACTCCTCGATTATCTAAATGTTACTTCATTAAAAGCAAAAATGGACAAATCAGCTGTCTCATTTGGTGCAAACAATAAATAAGAGAATGACCAACTTAAAAATGACACTTGTTGAGAAATGAAGTTGAATTATCTTATGCTAATAATAAATGCTTACTGCACTATGTAATTAAATATAAAAAAAAAAAATTTAAAAAAAAAGGGTCCAGTGAACTCTCCGATAAGAAAATTACAATTTTATTTAAAGTGTTAAAAGTGTAAATATTTTCAACCTGAAGATAATTACCATCACATGTATAAAGCAATATTTTGGTTATTTATAAAAATCAAGGACATCAATTTGAGAGAGATCAAAAAAGTTTGTTACAAAATTATATGTATGTATCTCAACAAGTTAGATAATGATTGATGCCTTGAATGACAGATGATTACAGCTGCACTGGTGGGATTTCCTCTCAACCCTCTCCACACTTTGACTTGAACTTGAAGTATCACAATGGGTTGAGAACAAAACAAAATCATGCTTTGTCCGTATTTGTCTTAAAGCATGAATTTCACGACAATTGAAACCAGAATTTTATCCCTTGCAAGTGACAAACTTTCTATAGACTTAAACATGTGGTCCTTGATCACAGGGCTACCTTTTTAAAGCCAGTATGCCTGGTAACAGGAGTATCAGCATTGATTCCAACAGAAGCCAAGCTCAGTCAGAATACGGATATTACGCAGAGAGGCAGCCTTTGCTGGTTACCACCAGCACCCTGATTTCAAATCAGTTTCACCTTGGACTCGTTTACAAAGCTAGCAGTAAGAAGCTCAGTCAGTTCCGACTAGTTGAACTCAACTCCGCTCCTCCTCCTGCCGTCATCACTTCGAACAGTGACATAGTTGTACACAATGAAGAGCAATAACAATAGCGAGGCCACAACAATGAAATACAACGGCGATGGTGGTAGAAACAACAGCAATAGGGCTAGGCATATGAGCCAGCCAAGCATTTGCTGAGTTTAAGCTCCAGGAAAGTCTCCACTAATGTGGCTTTTCATGTCTTTCTTTACAGAATGTAAAAGGCATTATGTTCCTTCCTCCATTGGCTCAGATTGTTGCTCCATGGTACCACTGAGAATAAAGCCAAGGAAATGGGGAAAAAGTATTATCAAGTAGAAAATTTGGTTTCAAATATATGACATTTAGCTACATCTAGATTTTCCCCAGATTTTCCCCACAACAAAGCCTCCTTTTTTTCCTTAGAAGATCTGAATATTTTAGGACATATGTAAGGTCAAAAGGGTGAAAAAAAAAAAAGAAAGAAAAAAAGTCAATTAGCTTCAAGTTCATGGCTTGTGAAATTTGAATGGAAGTCCACAAGGGGTTGTGTAAAAGCTGTTACTATGAAATTCTTAAAGCATATAAGAATTTGTAATGTATTTTATAATTTGAAGATGTGTAAGAATTTAATTTGATGTTAACCGTGTCTAACCTGCGCTTGCCTGCCACCATAGAAAGAGATGCCAAGGCAGAAACTGTATCTGCCTCCTCAGAGTCAACTTTTTGGGCTTTATGAGCAGCTACAAGAGATAAGTGGGTAGTGCCAGCATAGCGTTTTACACACGGCCAATGTTCCGCTGAAACAGGTGCACAGAAATTATTCTTTTTTATTATAACTGTTAAAGTGTGAGCACATTAGGATGCAGCATTCAGACACAAAGCATAATTCTGACAAACTAGACAAATATTGAATACGTAACTGTTTCAAACAGAAAATTTTTAATATTATTACCACCTCCCTGCTGCTGCTGCTACAATGAAATAACCATTATTATTATCAGCTACTGCTGCTGCAGTTATTATTGTTGTTGTTAATTTGCAGCGACTCCACATAATATTCTGCTGCCACTGCTGATTGTCTCCAAAACTACTACCATAATTAAAACTACAAGTGCTACAATGTGTCTGGCTACTACTATTACTATTATTACTACTATAACCACTACCACAACAACCGCTACTGCTGCTGCTGCTACTATTACTACTACTACTCCTACTACCACAGCTACTGCTACTACTACTACTACTACTACTAACTACAACAACTACTACTACTACTAGCGTTGCCTCACCTTGAAGCTGAATGGCTGTGTCTAGTGCCTCCACAGCTGGCTTGCAGGGTGGGCGGTTCAATTCCTCATCTCTCAATGGCGGTAACTGATATATGGGAGGGTTAAATTTGAATGTAGCATTATATTATAAATTGGATTGCATGCAGTGGGAAAAACGGATGTTGTTAACAGTTGAGAATAAATGAAATGATGATGCTTTTGGTAACTTTACATAAAACATGTAAAATATCTACTGCTCACTTTCCACAAGGACATCCAAGTTCTTAGGATATATTTATCTGCAAATCGATCTGATATGAAAACATTGTTTTCCTTACTTATATATAGTCAAATTTTGTGTTTCTTTTGATTTAATAAAAAGAGAGAAAGAAAAAAGAGGCAAAAGGAGGAGTGAGAGGAATAGGATTAGGAAAAGGGGAAGAAATATATTCCAAGATTTATCTCACCTCATCACCAAGAAGAGCTCTAACAGAAAGCTCAGCTGAGTCACAGATGCTGGAGATGTCATAGCCACCCTCAAGTGCAAGCACCACTTTACCATCTGCCAGGGACATAACCTCCCTTGTCATGTGACCAAAGCCTGAAAATAATGCCGTTTGATGAAATACCAAAGCTTTTTCTTCAGGAAAAATATTTAGTGCATTTAAATAAATGAAAGCGGCAGCAAGTTTTAAACCTAAGACTGGAGATGGAAAAATAAAACCTGGGCATACATTGTCTAAAATGAGAAACATTCCTCATAGACCTGGATGATGTCACAAAATTGAATAATCAAACTTACCTGTGACTTTGATTTGATCTCTGTATAGCCCCATTAAAATATGGGGATATCATTTATGGTAGTCAGGACAGAACTAATGAAGAAATGGCAGAGCCCAACAGAATTGAATGTGTTAAAGACAGATGTAGTAGTGCAGCAAACCAAAGTAGGGAGCTTAAATCACCATACTGCACAGGGGCTTCCCAGAGTTCAAATCAGTTTCTGTATTGCCCTATGCTTCAAAGCACCTTTATAAAAGTAGAACCATTTTGACTGAGCAATAGATTTTACAATGGTGACTATGTTTTTAAAAAGGAAATCATAGCTCAAGATTCTAACATTCATTATATTTAGGCAGGTCAGGAAGCCTGTTGAAAATCCCTTTTGTGAATCGACAAACTAAAAGGTGGTGACCAAAAGGCAGGTCTTGTGCCAAAGAGGTCATTGTTAGTGCAACTTATTTTATTTTATTTTTTACAACCCACCAGGCCAAGAATGTTGAGAATTGTTTTGGTGTTGAGGGTTGTCAGGTATGCATCATGTGCTGATATTCCTGGTATTCCCAGATAAAGAAAAAGCTGCAAGGCATGATTCCTGAGGATGTTCTTCCTCGTGTCTAAAGGAGTGCCATAGAATGTTTTGGTTATTGGCAGAAGGCCTGTATGTTGCTGTAATTATGAAGCCCCTTCTTGAGACTAAATAATTTGCTGACAGTCTTCAAGGCTACAATTTATTCTCTCAGCACAGAGTTCTATAGGATGCTTCAAGGATATCAAAGTGGAAAAAGAAATATTGAAATTAGGAAATGGCTTACATTGTGGAGAGACCTCATATCCTCCCAGAGCTGTGGGGTGGCCTTTTGCAGCATCATAGCCAGCGGACACAAGAACACAGTCTGGCTTGAACTCTCGTGCAATGGGCATCAACAAAGTTCTAAAAAAAAATATTTTTTTTAAAAAAGGGAATCAGGTGAGATTTCACATTAAAAATGTTAGCTTGCATCACATGAAAATGATAAAAAAAAATTGTCACAAAGCTGGTAGTGAGCTCTTTATGTGAAACTAAAATAGAATTTAAATAACACAGTGGAATCCGTTTGAAGTCAACTCTTGCTTTAAGTCAACGTCACACTACGGACCCGTTTTTTTTTCCTTCTTTATTTAAGTAACTGATTTTCTGATAGAGTCAATGGCTTGGGGGCATTTTTGCTTAGTCAACACCTCATGGTGGATGTAAAAAGGTAAAACACATAAAAACGGGATGAGTGGGCAGGATAACGCTCTTTGTTTGTAAACCCAATAGAGTCAGTAAGTCACCGTGTATTAATACCATTCTTAACAAGGCCTAGCTAAGTTTGGTCTTGCACGGTTGTGACAGTAAAAAAAGAGGGGTGGATCTAGATCTAGATCTAGACCTAACTTATCATTGGCTCCCATAATTTGTGACAAACAGTGCACTGTTTTCCCCTTGATTAATAGCATCCTTTTCAGAGCCTCCAATAATACTAAACATTTTTTTTTAATCAGGCCATTATTTTTTTTTTCCGGTGAAAAAGGAACCATGGTCCCAAGCCCATACTAAAAAAGTGTAAAGGTGAAAAAAAAATAAAGCAAGAATTGTAGATACATAAGAATGTTTGTTTTTGTTTTTTTTTTTGAGGGGGGATTGTGTGGAACATCAAGTTGTTTAAATAAACCTCTTTTCAGACTTAGTGTTGTTTTTTCTTTGCCTAAATTAACGGCAGGTCTAAATTTAGCACACTATTATTATAAGTAATGGAATGGAGACACTACAAAGGGAGACACTATCATACATGAAAAAGAGAAACAACCCGTTTTTATACCATGAATTTTTGGACTTTTTTTCTGGAAAAGGATAACATCAACCTTACTTAAAGTCAACACTTTTTTTTTTGGTCCAAAGTGTTAAGCGGATTCCACTATTTGAGCAAAAAAGCAATAACACAGATGGCTAGGTCAAAAAATTAAGATATTGAGTGAATATGACCATGATATCTATATAAGAATTTGATGAGTAGATTCTGCAAAAACCAAACCAAAACAGTGATAACTATTGACAAATAAAGATGAACAAACACATTGAACTTTTGAGACATCTTCTTCTTCCTCCAAAAACCAATGTAGAGATGACAAATATTCACAATGTTTAGTGTTGGTTATGGAATGTTTTTAATGGTACCCCTTGTTTAAATGGGAAAAGAAAAGAAAGGCTTCATAATGGAATGAGAAAAAATGTTGAGACCAAAAGGCAAACTATTGTTGCCACTTAAGAATTAAATACAAACTTGACAAATCCTTAACTTCAGTATTTGACATCAAAATTGTCAGAGGACCAATAACACCTCGTCTTCATCTTCCCCATTAAAAAATTCAGTTGCAAAATCAGTAGAGACATACCGAAAGGCTGCAAGGTATTCTGCGTCTCCCATTGGAGGGTTTAGGCTTCCTCCAAAAGCTATGTTCACATTGAGACCCTCTGCTGGCCCCTCCCCACACTCCTCTGGGGCACCAGTGCCAGGGAAAAAGTTACCGTTGTCATGGCGATGTATGGAGATGTATAAAATGTTGGGATCATCGTAGGTCATTTTCTGTGTGCCGTTGCCATGGTGAACATCCTGGATAAGAATATATACAGACTGGTCAATTCATGGGAGGCAATGATTCAGAATTCATGCACAAGATTTAGTCCCATTTTTGTAACTAAATAGAGAAACTTATCAAAATGCACACTCATAGAAATGGGTGGCTGATCGAGAGTGTATAGAATTTTACATGAAATAAAAAAAAAGGAAATCCTGTTTTTTCCAGAAAAAAAATAAACATTTTTTGAATAATTCTCTTCAAGTCTAATTACAATAACCAGAAAATCTAAATCCCTCACCCAATCTATGATGAGAATTTTCTGAAGATCCATCTTCTCCTTCAGCTGCTTAGCCGCTATAGCCACAGAGTTAAAGTAACAGAATCCCCTGAGAGAGAACAGAATGGCATTTTAGGGTACATTCTTCATTCAGAAAGTTGCTTTCAAATGTTTTTTAAATATTGCAGCAAAATGATGAGGAGTCAAAGTTATTTATAATCTTAACCAGAGCAAAAATCACATCTACTACATTTTAGATCTACCATTCTTGGATGAATCATGAGCGCGATTTCTTTCTTGTAGTGTATATTGATTCTAAGCACATTTCTGGGGAGAGTTTAAGATTTTGTTTTGCGTGCTTTTCTTTTTCCTCTGTTTACATAATGATAGAGATCCCTAAAAACTTCTTGGTAAAACATAAGGATCTCACATGGGTGTGTCTTGCTCTGCATGATGTCCCGGTGGTCGAACAATGGCAAAACCGTTCTAGAATTTGATGAAAAAAAAAAAACAAATGAATTCTTGGATAAAAGCTTTGAAAGAAAAGGTCAAAGCTAGAAATGCAACATCCAAGCCATTAATCCATACATTAATATATTCAAACTTCATAATTATGACTTGTACGAATATGACATTTAAACAATAAGCCATTGCTTGAAAAAGGTAAGACACTTTTGACGTGGTGAGAAAGAGCACCAGATCCACTGGGCAAAATAAAAGAAACCATAAAATATAGATTTTTTTTTTTCCATGTAATGGAAAAAAAATAACCTGAAACCTTAACTTTGATAATCCACCTAAGCTATCTATTACCTCTGGGAAGCCGTCTAAGAAAAGAACAGTTGGAAAAATAGTAAACTCTTTAACTCTTTTTTTTACTTCTACTAAGCCTTCTAGGATTGAATCTGCAGGAATGTAAATGAACCTGTAACTCTTTACTTCTAATGAACAAAGCTTGCAATAGTAATGAACCTCAGATTCTTTCCTCTGCTACGACCTCTAATTTTGCACAAGTTGATAAGAAAACAACCTGAAATTCTTTATCTCTACTTGAGCCTCTAAGTTTGCAACAATTCATAAATAAATTATTTGAAAGCATGAAATTTTCAATGGATTTCTCATGAGTCTGCATCTCCTATAAAAGCTCTTATGCTCTACTGGAAGGAAAGTAACTATCCACAAAACCTATCAAGACTAAGACAGGATGTATATACAGTGTGTATGTAAATTCACAGTTGTGTAATCCAAAAAATGGTACTTGTCCTTAATATGACTAAAACCAAAGAAATGGTGATTCATTTCCATAGACAAAGGAATAGTCCTTTAGCAATAATAGTTAAAGAAAAAGAAGTAGAAGTAATGGAACATTTTAAATACCTTGCCATTATTCTTCATAATAAACTTACATGGAAAAAATAGTACAGATGTAATTGTTAGCTAAATTAAAACAAGAGTGTATTGGTTATGAAAACTCAGATCTTATAATATCAATCCATATCTTCTTCAAATATTTTATTCTTCAAGGACCTGCAATGTTTTAAGTTTTGTCTTCATCTGTTGGGGAGGTTACATTAAAAAATAAGACATGGACAAAATAAAAGAGAAAAGCAGGCAGGGAGATCAATCAATAAATCAGGCACTGTGCTCTTTAGCATTGGCGATCATGATTTTCAAAGCATCTCTATCCCTCGTCGCTTTCGGTGCTTCTGTCACCCTTCCTACTTTGAGCCACTTTGTTAGTCCATCCACATCTTTTCACACTGTTTTCCATTGCTGCATTTTCCTTCGATCATTCCAGTTGTCACAAGATGTTCTAGTTTCTCTCTTCTCATCACATGGCCAAAATGGTTGCTTGGCTATTTATGAGTGATTTTGTGTCGGCCTCTCGTAACACTGTTTTGTTTGATTTCTTTCTGCAGTCCATGAGATTCGTAACATTCTCCCAAGGGACCACATTTCTGTTGCCTCAAACTTCTTTTCAACCTGTTTTGAAATTGTCTAGGCCTTGCATCCATCAATCAGAATGGGTTCAATATAGCACTCCAGGGCCCTTCTTCTTATGTGAATCTAGATGTAGTTAATTGTTAGTAACAATTTCATCCTCTGGAAACTATTTTTTGCTTGAGCTATACTTGATGAAATTTCAGCATTGTTGCATCCATCACTTGATATTAAAGTACCCAAGTATTTGAATTGATCCCCTTGCTAGAGTTTATTCCCATTGATAAAGATGTTGATCTGTGGAGACTCGTTTCGACTGACAACCATTACTTCTGTCTTTTTGCTAATCAGTTCCAGTCCTTTCTTACTGCTGTCTTCTTCAACAATGTCTGATAATTGTTGCAAGTCTTCTTTATTTTCTGCAATTAATCTGCAATATCATTAGCGCATCTCAAGTTATTTACGTAGTGCCCTACTTCATTAATTCCTGGATTTCCTTCTACGTTTTGCATAATAATTTCACTAGATAGATAGATAGATAGAGAGATAGAGATAGAGATAGAGATAGAGAGAGAGAGAGAGAGAGAGAGAGAGAGAGAGAGAGAGAGAGAGAGAGAGAGAGAGAGAGAGAGAGAGAGAGAGAGAGAAAAGGTCTGGGGAAAGGACACATCCCTGTCCAATACCACGCTTCATTTTTTTAAATGAGCTGATTTCCTCATGAACTCACTTTGCTACTGCTTGTTCCAAGTATATGTTTCTAATCACTCGTAGGTCTTTTCCATCTATTTTCAACTGTGTTAGTTGTGGGAATATCTCATGCTCATCATGTCATACTCTGTCAAATGCTTTGGTGTAGTCAATGTCTTCTTGTACTTCCAGAGCTCACTTAATTAAAATACAATGATTGCATTTTTTGTATCTTTTCTCTGCACAAAGCCACACTGTTCATCTGCTGTATCTAGTTTGATTTTGCTTCTGACTTGCATGATGATTCTTAAAAGTATTTTGATGATATGGCTGATTATTCTATCCACACTATGTTGCCCCTAGTTTCTTTGGCAGTGCAATAAATATAGATTTGGAGATGTCTTGTGGAATCTGAACTGTGTCATTTATTTCGTTGAGTAATGTCGTGATTTCTATTCTAGAGTCTTCAAGTGCTTCTAAAAGTTCCACTGATATACTGCCTGAGCCTGTTTCTTTGTCTAATTTCATTTTTCTTATTGCTGCCTGCATCTCATCTTTCATGATAGGAGGACCAGCAAAATCACCCTTCATTACATTGTAAACCTTTCTGTGGTCTTTGAAACGTTCACTTATGTACTCTATCCATCTAAGATTTTTTTTTCTTTTTCCAAAATAATAAAATTGCCGTTTTTTGGGCATCCTGTAGACGAGCATGTTTTCTTTCCAGAGATTTATTCAATGTTTTTGTACATTGTCTGCCCCATACTTTTGCGGTATAGTTTGATGTTTCTGCACTTGTTATTGATCCACTTGTCTTTGGCTTCATCACATTTTTTTTTATTCCCTCAGGCAAAGTTTTTTATTTTTGTCTATTATATTTTATTTTTCTCCTTTTTTCCCATAAAGTCCAAAATATCCTCAGTCATCCATCTTTGTTTTGTTTTGTTTTCGACCCTGCTGCTTCTGTGATCACTAGGTACTTTGAACTTTGCCCATAGATGGTCCACTTCATCCGCTTCTCCTAAGACTTCAAATTTATTTTGAACAGCCACACAATACTTTTCTCAAAGGTTCTGGTTGGATTTTAGTTCAGCCAAGTAGAGTTGGATGTTTTTAGCCTTACTTCTGATTTTCTTAAGTTTCAGTTTGAATTTAGCAGCCACTGGGATATGATTATTATAACAGTCTGCTTCCTATAATAAGGTTGTTTGTATTATACCATTTAAGTAATTTCTCCCCTTGTATATTTCTGATGCTCAGTCCATGAGGTCCTGCTGTCCGTATTGCGCTTTTGCTTGTTCTAGATCTTCATAAAAATTCTCTATGTCCTCATCGCTACTAGATTATGTTGGTGCCTATATTTGAATGATGTTAAGGTCCTATAGTTTTCCTGCAATCTTTTCTTTAAATGTAAAACTCTATCTGATAGTGTCAACATCCTGTATAACAGCCACTTCTCTCTCATGATCTGTACCTCTTGAGTAGTATTTCTCGAATATTCCTGATGTTATCTTTCCTGCGCCTATAAAATTTGATGTTGCTATAATTGTTTTTAGTTTCATTTTGCGCGAAGACACTTGATGAAGTTTGAGTGTCACCTGAGGCAAATGACAATCCCTACACGACGAGACTGACATGCATGTCGCATACCACTTGTTCATGTCGTTTCATTTCTTTTTCAATTTGTGTTTTGTCATGATTATTCTTTGCAAAGATACCTAGGTAAACAAGAGGAGGAACAAGACGTATTGTTTCAATGATGTACCACAAACAAAATGTTAGAGATCATAAAAGATCACACACATTACTACATACAGAAAATGACTGCATACAGAAAGAGCATAGCGGTAGATACAGAATACTTAAGACTAGAACAGACACACACTCAAATTCCTTTCTGCCAAAATCAATTACACTATTCAATGATAAATATAAAAGTGTGTGACTGGGCAAGGCATGTGTAAATATTACCACTTGGCCAACAGAAAACTAAGTGCAATATCTCTTTTATATTTTATGTATAATACTTTATGTTAAATTCACTACGCTGTTTAAGATGTGATTTTAAAAAATAATTAAACCATTTTTTACTATTATATAAAATCCCTGAATGATCTCCGTATCTCAAAACTTCATCTCTATAATATATTAGCGCTATATAGAAACATGAATGCATCTAGTTTAAATTATAATTATATATATATGTATATATTTTATTTTCATAAACACCTGCATTTTTATTGTATGTACTTATATCTTTTGTATGTTAATAGGCATGTCAATTTTGATTTTCCCCAAGAGGGATGAATAAAGTTAATCTTATCACAAATTATCTTAATATTATCAGACTTCTAGAAATTTCTAGTTACCTTTAGCTCTCCTCCTGCCACCCTAACAGCCAATTCAATCACAGAACCTGCAGCCTGGTTATGGGGTAAAAAGAGATGCGGTGGGGGTTATGATAAAAATGCATTGAATGCTGCACTTGCTAGCACTCATATCTCTCTACAGTACATAGGAAGCTAGAAATTTCATTGATCTGAAAATCAGACAATATCATGTACATGTTGTCGTTTCTTTTTTATTCAGGGAAATAAAAATTTGTTAAGGAAAACTGACAAAATGATATCAAGGATATATTTTGGAAAAACAAGGTAGGCACAGAGAGTCAAACTCACTGTTCGAGCAGCTGTTGAGGTGTACAGTTCATTCCAGACAGTATCAGAGTCAACCCCTACTCCTCCACAGTAAAGTAGACAGAACTTTTTGCTGGAGCTCTCTGAGAATGAAAAAAAATTTTTGCTCAAAGAATAATGAAGATGACTCATTGAATTTGGTTAGATGTGTTTTTTTTTTATCAAAATCAAATTCAATTTGAAAGCAGAAAAATCTTAAGAATTTTAGTTAACTGACTAAACAAATTGGAGTTTGGCATGATAAGACTTGAAAGTGATTAAGAGGCTGTGAAGTTTGCTAGAGCCAAAAAATTATTATTCAAAGATATATTTTGTATTACAGACTCCTCTAGTTAGTTGTGAGACAAAACTTTGCACTGATTAAGCCCATCTAAAACAAGGGATCTGAGGCTTCCCCCTCCCCCATATATCAATCAAACCAAAAACCCTTATTAGGTATGGCAAGGTAAAGCAAACGAGGTATAAGCTCATCCACTGACTTTATGGGTCTCATTTCCACATGTGGATCTGGAGCTAGCTTTGTCCCCAAAATATCATAATCTCATTTAAAATCCACTTTCACTTCTATGAGTTTTACACGAAAGGATTTTCTTCTTGCAGGTCCCTAATGCAAGGGAAGGTCTCATAGCATTTATAGACCATTATGAAATTTCACACTGTATGATTCCTCCCAAACTTAAAGGGATTCCCATTTGGGGTTTCCTGTCCTTGCTTCTTTGTCTAAATTTGGGTTCAATAGTAAATGTGAAGAGCTTCCCCTGTTAAAATACAGATTGGAAATCATTCATGGAATCTTTTCAAACCTTTCTTTATGATTTTACTGCAAATTTCAAACAAGTGAAGAAGATATTCACAGGCACGTAAGTTTTCAATGAAGTTGTGATCGACAATGACTGTGGTGACAATGGCACAGAGACTAGCTCTTGACGTGATGGTAGCAAGGGATCTAAAGATTTATATCTAGAGGTTAGTTCTAGTTCTACTTACAGAAGCGATGATGAGAACCTAGATCAAGCTTTCACCCTGCCAAAAGGTTTGACCGATAGATCTAGATCTAGAGTTATAATTGCACCAAATATAGGCATGGGGGCCTACTCAGGCAGTATATACATGGGGAGAAAAGTATTAACTCGTCAGATTTATTGGGTCAATAATGATATGCGAAGTTAGTCAGGTGCAGGGATGAGAGAGATGAGAACTGGACACAAAATTTTTTACCGATATTTTTTTTTATAAATCAACCAATGCGAGCGGTGTAGGCTGGAGCATTTCCCTACTCCCACACTTAAAGCAAAATTTGATTGTAAATAGAGCCATGATTGTGGAGTATTTCTTAAGTTCTATTGATTTAGCCTATACATGTATTTTTTTTTCTGTACTCAAAAAGATTTATAATTATAACCGCAAGATCTCAGCGTGAAGATGGAAAGAACAAAGTTTTTCTGACAAATAAGCTTATACGATAAAGTAGTCTAAACAACTCAACGGCACCAATATCTTGGTTTGTTTCAAATACAATACAAATCACAATATTGATCTTCAAAATGTAAATAAGAATACAAAAAACACACGATATCAGTATATTATTTCGTCCAGCTTCATCCTTTTGCAAAAGTTGATACTAGATGATGGAAAAATATTGTGTTTGTCATAGAATTATATTTTCACTATTTCTTTTTTAGTAAAATTTTGCGAATAAAAGTTTCTGTCTGGCACAAGGACAGGATTTACGGAGGATCAAAAAATTTATGGAACTCCATATATTTATGGAAAATTCTCTTTCCTGCAGGTGTCAATGTATCCACAACCACACTAAGGTAAGTCAGGCTCTCTTGCAAATATATCTGAACTAAGTAAATATCCTCACCAAACAGTTTTTGTCGATTGTACGGGTTTCCACCAAATATGAGTGAGTATTGTTCAGTGTGACAACACTTCAACTCCTCAACTGTAGCTTTTCTGGTTCGTACACGCTGAAATACATTAAAAAGTCCACGGTGAATTTTAGTCCGTTTAATGATTTAAATCTACAGGCAGCTCATTATGAGCCGGATGTTTTAAAGGAAAACAAACATAATTGAAAAGGTGCTTGTGTGAAAATTACAAAGACCTATCATAACTCTCTGCCAATATAAATTTCTTAACTTTATGAAATAAATATTGTAAAATATGGTAACACTTCAATAACAAAAAAAAGAAAATAAGAGAGGATAACACAGACAGACAAATATTGTAAGCTCCTACCTGACATCTACCTTCCAAGCCCTGCTCAGACAGTCTATTCCAGATACTGTGTATGCGTCCTGCGTGTTCTAAATGGGATGATGGGTCTGAGCATGTACAGCGGTGCTTCAGCATACTTGCATCATATGCAAGACCTGATGTTAATACAATTACAACTACTTAGATCATCCATGTCAAAGCTTTTCTCTTTGATAGAGGACCATTTGAATTTGGACATATAATCTTAATTCACTTTTCTTTTTCTTTTTTTTTTTTTAAAGAAAAGCTCATTTTGAAAATTATGCTGGGATGCGAGATGAAGGTCTTTCTGACAGAGCCCCCTTCCATCATATAGACCTCTACATAAAAAGGGGAATCTGCGGCTGAGTACCTTAAAGCACCTCAATTTTCCTAGAAAAACAGGATACATAGTAAAGACTTTAAATAAGGGGGGGGGGGGGAGGGAGAAAGAGATACACGGCTGCTTGCTCTAACGCTCAGGGCAAGAATTTAGTTTTGAGGACCAGCGGGAACCCTCTTTCTGCTTATGAGACAATTATAATTTAATGGCCAGCTGGTAGGCGTAGATTTATCACCTGCGGGTAATTTGATCTGACAGCCTTGGATGACGTTATCGGTGTCTGTGCCTACGCAATGCGGGTGCCGCTTTCTGCACTAGAAATCGGTCGCAAATGGGGACATTCCATTAAATTTGTCACCAAATTCTAATTTTCAAAGATAGTCAAGTCATTTAAAAGATATTTTTCTGCTGCACACAACGCACTAAAATTCATTGTTACATCGCTTTGTATTGCGTTTTTATCAATTATGTTCTGTCGCACATGCTTTTGAAGAAAAGTTTCTGTTAAGTTCTAACAAATTTCCTAACTATTTTTTTCTACATTTACATCCCATGGTGGTTCTAAAAACAAGTTTTGCTTTTATTTTACTTAAGATTTGATTAAGTATGTATAAAAAAAAAAAGCTAAACCGCCTCTCTGTTAGTTTTTTTTTTATGATTTTTTTTCCTCACTTGTTTTTTGAGTGCGCAACCTGCCAGGCTTCATATCACATACACTTATATAGAATACATGTAATAACGGATCTTAGAAAGTTGCATATTTAACTGAAAAACATAATTTTAATATATTGAAACAAAGAAAGCAATCAAACAACGTTAGAGGCTGAGACAGGCAGAGCTAGACCTAAGGATCTAAAGATGCAAATGACTGTAAATAAAGAAATGGACAGTTTGTAGAAAAATCAACCTAGATCTAGCTCAAGACCGACAAATGAGACGAAAGATGTTAAAACACGCCTTAAATTCTATCTTCTTATTTGTCGGTCTCAAGCTAGATCTAGGTATGAGGTTGATTTTTTCTACACTATATATTTCTTTATTTACAGTCATTTGCATCTTTAGATCCTTAGGTCTAGCTCCGTCTGTTTCAACCTCTATCAGTGTTTGACTGCCTTCTTTATTTCTATAGCACAGGAGAGAGAGATAGTACCACAGAGAAGGGTGAAATAAAAGAGAGAGATAAAAAAAACGAAAGGATAACGACAAAGAAAGAAATTTAATGCATGAGAGCGAAGAAGAAACTGGAGAAAGAGAGAGAGAGAGAGGAGAGAGAGACATTCGAACTCAAAAAGAATAAAATAGAAGGGGAAGAGGAATTCTGAAGAAAAAAGTAAGAAAGAGAGGGTATGGTAAAAAAGGGGTTAGAATTAAAAGAAGATAGAGTGTGTGTGAAGGTATAAAACAATAGTAAAACTTATTAAGTCTCGATATAAAATAAGCTACGAGAGACATTTTCGCCCATTACTTCAGTTGAACTGTTGTTATCAGTAACTTCTCTTACCGCGACTTGGATAACTTCGCATGCGGATTTAAAAATATATAAAAAAAATTCTTCAATCTTGATTCAGAGCCGAACGCCAATAGAGCCCTTTAAGAAATTCACCAGATAAAAACTAGAACTTTTTGTCTTTTCATTAATTCTTTTTTTAAAACTATATGTCGTGGGCTGTTGAAGATATTGATGGTTTACTATTACCTTTCAGTATCTGTGTCATCATGACCTAATAAAAACCGGCTTTAAAAAAATCCTATCAAAGCTTTTTAAAAAGATTTTTCTGACAATTTAACATCCCATGAATATAAAAAGTATCCTAAATAATTAATAAGACGTTTCTTGGTCTTCAAAATTCAATCTGATGGCCAAAAATTGCTTTGTTTTCAATAAGAATAGATATAACAACACAATCGCTGCAGATCTAAATTTAGCCGTACCAAGGAGGCTGGATGAACTAGGTCAAAGTTCACAGTTGCACGACGGGCGTCAAGGGATAGGAATTAAATTAGACCACTCTTGTACCTTTGCATTTGGATCAAAGAATTCATCGATAATAACAATTTTTCCTTGTTATCTTTTACACCAAACCTTGATTTACCTGTTGTGAATATGTAGTTAATTGGCCCAGCGTCTTGCGCTGCCTGTGGCGGGACGGAGAAGGTGACCAGAGGGCTGGACTGAGTGCGAGACAGGGGTCTGTGGTGGGAAGGCCCTTTGTGCCGACCTCTTGGGTGGAGGAGACCTAATGGGGCAACTACACTCCCCCCTCCAACCTGTTCACTGGTAGGCTTGGCTGAGATCGGACTGGCCAGAGCTAATGATGATGATGATGATGATGATGCAGACGTCAGTTGAGTTTCAGCTGGTGGTGATTGGCAGCTCATCTCTTCCTCTGCTTTCCTCTCTCTCAAGCTGTCTGCCTCTCTGCACTCCTTCATCTCCTAAGAGAGATAAGGACACAGCTTATGACCAATTGAAGTATCAGACTCACCAGTGAATTTCAAAAATTGAATTAATCATCATTTCTGTGATCTCATGGGCTTGAATGCCACCTACAGGAATGTGATTTTTAACATTCATAAACTCCAGCTAGAAAACTAACTTCTGATAGGCATTACCAAAGTTACAGAGTAATACATTTTCTGATGTCACACACAATCTTTGCACCTCATCTCAGGGTGACCTGACAAAATCAAAACATTTTTTTTGCTCTGTAACAGCCTCTTATCCATGAACTATACTTATTCCATCATTCATTATCATGTTAGGAATGAAATGGCACCGCAAGTTAAAGAATTAAAAAAATATATTGTGTCTTCCAATTATCAAAAGTCATGGATCAATCCTTTATTACAAACCGTTTCAGACATTCTAAAATTTAATTGACAAACACTTTTAGTAGTAAAAAAAAGTATAAATAAAGTTATTCTTCCTATAATTTTGAGAGAGCTTATCTGGAGGAATGTGGTCTATATATATTTGTCACTCTTGAATAGCGAGAAAGGTGCTATTCAATTTTTGCCAAAAAGAACAGATCAATGTAAGGCAAATATGAATATAAATCCTAACACATTGTTGGGAAACCCCATGAGTCCATAATCTTCTGCTTACATCTTGATTATCAAAAGATTGCATATTAGGGATGAGTGGGGAGCACAGGTGAGTCATCTGAAGGTTTTACAATGAGAGAACTACATCAATACTTCATTTTAGAAGTAAATTTTGTTTGTTTTTCAATTCTGTTATGCTACTCAATATTCATGAGGGCCCAGGTTTAACTTCAACACGATAAAGGTTTCAAGATAAGAACAATATCACTAAACTTTAGGCCGCAATCATTTCTTTTGATTGGATTGTTGTAAAACATTGCATAGGTTCTCTAGATCATCTCACGGTCTTTGGTACAAGTGAAATATGTTATGTGCAATGCACCAAAAAAGCTACAACTCTTGTACTGTGTGGTTTAAAAATCTATCTCACTATCGAGTCCCTTACCTTACAATGGTACGCAGAAAGTGAATATTAGACACCAATTTTGTAATATTTTATGTTTACCCAGTGCTTGGCTAAGCGAAGACATAAATTCATGCTATCGCAACATGCATTGAGGGATATGACAAATGCTGGGCATTTGAGTGATTAAGTCCTGTGGAGCCTGTCATTGAAGAGCACAGCTTTAAATTGTGTCATTTGCATATGGCGGATGACTTGTGGTTTTGCTATAATGATTGGGGTGTACGAAAAAAAATCATTAGAAGTTGAGAATTCTACAGCAAATTTCCTTTGAAGGAGCTAAAATAGCTGCATCAACTTCATATGTACTGTCACAATATAGGTATCGCAATTGTAAGGCAAAATATGATGTAAAATCAAAGGGTTATTCATATAAAACACATCTCAGCAATCCTTGGATTTGCCATTATAAGTTGCACAGAAAGAAATGCAGGCAAAAAGAGCTTGTTTCTTTATCTGAGGCCTCATGAATATTAAAAGCGGAGACAGAATACATGTAGTAACAAAAATAATAACCATGTAAATATTACATATCTAACACAATGTGTTAATGGAAGATAATCTTAATCTTGCTCTATTCTTCTATGTGAAACCATGATGGACATGAATTCTGTGCTGCCTCCAACTCCAGGTTGTTGTTTTCTTATCTCTAGCAATATTTGAGATCACCTTAACTCAATCCTACCTACGTCACTCCAGTTCAAGTAACCGTGACCCTTTGAGAAGGGACATAGCTGCATACAAAGAACAAATACTGTTTTTTCTTTAATTTTTTTTTTTCAATTAATCAAAACAAAATAAAATTATGAGATAAACCGCAAAAAAAAAAGGTTTTTAATTTTTAGCCCTACAAGCGTCATATATGAAGGTGCATTGCTTCAGTGTAATTTAAGAGCGATGTGTGATTTACACAGATTGTTTTCATCGCTTACTTTCAAGTATTCAAACAATGAAGTTTCACTTTGTTTTCAACCAAACTCTTCTTCTTGGAGGAAAAAGATGGTCAATTTATGAAATAGTGTGTATTTTGTCACTGAAACCGCCAAAAGCAGCCAACTTAATGGACAATCTAATCGGCCCTAACGCCACAGAAGTGACCTAAAGGCCAATCTTATCGGCCCTCAACGCTTGGAGGATTAATAAAACAAGCTTTTATGACATAAACTATTTTTCTAAGGCTTCTTCACAATGCCGTAAAGGCTGATTCATAACCATTTCTATTTTTTTTTTTCTCCACCATCAACATCCCAATCCATCACCATTTCCACATCACAGTCTTGATTCCTGATCTTCAATGGGCAATGGTCATTATTTTTAACCTGATTGTAGGGATAATTATGCAGATAACCATAATAAACAGTTTCTGTAGCATCCCTGAGCAGATTCAAGTAATCATCTATCCTCACTCAAAGTTTAGACCTAGCCTACGCCTTGAAATCACCAAAAATGGCGAGAAAAAAAGTCAATTTCAAAGCTTGTCATTACATCTAATACTAGTCTGAAAACAATCTAAAATAATCAACACAAAGTTTAAAGTGTCTTCTAAACGTAAATAAGGTTTACACGAGATTTCTGGTATTAAAAGTATTAAAAGAAAGTAGACACCCAGATAGTGACAGTGAAAGGGCATTATAGGTTCACAATTTAGTGGTTCATTTGGGCAATGGCAGGCAATACAGGTGGGGTTGAGTTATTAAGCATATCAGCTTGAACAAAATGAAACACTGTCAGAGAGAGAACAGAGATGCCTACCTGTGCTAGTTTGACCTCCGTCTCCTCATCAACATTCTCCATGTGAGACTTGCTCCCAGATCGCTGTAACACTGTCTGTCTGATATGCTGGACCAATCGAGGAAAGCAAAAACATAAATCAAGAGACCAACTATGAAAAGCCAAGGATCTAAGAGGATGCACCTTTGTCAATAAGAATAAAATACGAGAACTAGGTAAAGAGTTACCACTAAATTTTAGCCTCTGTGAGACAACGTTAGAAACAATTACCCTAGAAATTAAATATTTTTATCTTGTTGCTTTTATCTGAAGGCTAGTCTGTGTGGTTCCTAATTTTGTCCTACAGGAGACCGAGCTTTGCAATAGTTCTTTACCAAACCCTTATATGATGGAGAGTGATATCAGAAACCATAGATCATAAACACAATCATAATACAGTTAATCAAATTTTAAAGTATTCGCAATGTTTGCAATCTTCAAAAAACACTTGATGAGCAAGGATTTCTAATGACAGTTTTATAGTATCAATTTTAGAAATGTATCACAAAATTTCTCTTGTAAATAAAACTTGAAGACATGTTATTTTTGGCGCCATTCTTCCATTTGAAAGTGCATCAAATCAGTTTCAGTGAATGGCAAGCAATAGTACAAAGAATAGATGATTACTTTTTCATGTATTTCAGGTTCAAAAGTTACATTTTAAGCCTTGGCATGAGCTTACTTGTTTGACATAGAGCTTCTGATCTTTGAGGTACTGCTCATGTTGTTGCTGTTGTAAGATGAGGTTCTGCTGTTGGTGGAACACGCCCAAAGGTAGTGGTGCAGAATGTGTGCGGCCAAGGGGACGGTGCCTATGCAAACGATGGGCAGCGGCTGGAACTGCACCAGCTGTGGGGACAAAAGCCCCGGCACCTAGTAAGGGCGTGGCTGCCGGTGCAGTGGCAGCTGAAGGGGACAGTTGCTGCTGGCCTGGTTGGCTCGCTAAGAAAGCTGGATGGGCTGAGCCTGCTGGGAAAGGGGCAGAGCCAGGGGGATACTCAGAGGGATCCAGCACTAGAACAGTAAACAAAAAAAAAAAAAAAGAACTAGTGAAAGAAACAGATTAAATCAAAATGCAGACAACTAAACATTGCATGAGGACAAATTATTTTGAAAACTTGCCTCAAGCCACACCAATCTAAATCTTTGAGAAAATGTTTTCCATTTAATTGAAATAAATTTCTTCTAATTTTCTTCTATTTTTCATTACGTATTACCAAGTACAAATTGAACCTTCACAAGTACACCAACCAACCTGGCAGAGCAGAGAAGTATCCTGGCAAGGCTCCAGGGAGCATGTGTGGTGTCCCGGTTAAGGCAATGCCCAGGCGGGCAGACATGGCAGCGCGCAAGTCATCTTCTGTACTTCCTGGTGAGCCCTGCAATATGCCATCCCAAAAATATTTAGCAGAGTATCACAACAAGGTACAAATAATTATAACAAGGCACTGAAACATAAACACGATAGCTAATCCTTACTAATGGATGAATCTGCAAAGCATGCTAGTTTCTAAATAATTCGGACAAACAAGTGCTTAAACAAACATTTGAAACAGCCTTTTGAGTTAAATTTGAGGGAGCTGTTTATAGGCACTTCATCTTAACATCAGATGATACTAGAACCTATGTATTTTGTTATTGTAGGCTGAATCTGCTACCTACATTCAACAGAGAATGTTTCGGTCGAAGCAATAAAATCTTCGTCTCCAGGATCAAGTAAAAACCAGGGGAAGGAAGGTAATATTGAAGACAGATCTGGATACACAGCTTGATATTCTGTAAACAAAGTTATACCGCATTCACCCCAGAATGTACATCCAAGGGGGGTTGGTTCATAGCAGACTCATGCACATAGTACACTTCCTGCGCACTGAGCTGAGCATTAGAAGATTATACAATCAAATCCTGTCATTAGCTATCTAGCATGGGGTTACATCTCATAATTATATCCAACCTTATTTGAGATGGGATCACATCTACCAAACAAGTCTTATTATTGCAATGAATGGGATCCACTCTCATCTAATCAGCCTCTTCTTGAGTTGAATGTAAATGTTGCAAAGATATCCCCTGAGCTGAAATTACTCATTTCCTTTCCCATCCTACTTACAATAGTTAAGGCTCTGATGGCTGGCAGATTAAGAAAGTACAGGTTCAGAACACAATCACAGACATAATTATGTGGTTCATAATCTAGACATGCAAGGTTTTACATGTCTGAACCATTCTCAATAAAGCAGTCATCGTAAGTTGTCTACAGAAAACCTCACTAGATATGGACCGTAGCAATTTTTTTTTAATGTGCCAGTAATTATTTGCAGGTTCTAAAAAACATAAACTTTTTATCAAAAAGACATAGATCCAGTCATCTACCTCTTTTTATATTGGGCGTTTCATTTTGTTTTTTGTAGTTTTTTCAAAAAAACCTTGGATCAGAAGATCAGTGTTTGTAACCCCAGCTATCACTTCAATTTAGTTGGAATAACAGAAACAACTACAATTCGCACACACCTTGCTGGGGCAGCCTGCTACAAATTGAGCTATATAAGATCAAAATCTGTGACAAAATTCTTATCTGGTCAATTCAGGATTATCTCTGGCTCAAACTAAGAATCTAAGCTTAGCTGTCTACATGCTATATTTACATTGGCTCAAATCATATACTTTTATTTCATGTTGTAACTTACAGATGCTGAAGTAGGCGGACGACCCAATGAAATATTAGGCATGGATGGAGATGTGTACAGGAGCTCAGCGCTAGGATACGCCAAACCAGCTTGGAAAGGGTTAAAGATGGCATAGTTTGCACTCTCCTGGGAAAAACAAGCATTTCAATTACCAGGATATTAAGTGCTGCTGAGCCATTGTTTCCTTACATATAATTCCAACTCCAACAGTGGTAAAAATTACCAAGTGGAATTTTACAAAGCATGGTTGGAGAAGAAGACAATTGCAAGTCCATTAATTTTATATACATCATTGCACACTATCAACATTTTCCGCTCATGTGTCAAATTAAATTTTTGGACACTCACAAAATAAAGAAAAAAATGTCAACTGTCAATGCACTTTTTTTTTTTTAAATCACCAAGGAAAAAATCTTGAAGTTCAAAGCAGTTGATATACACTCCTTTTTTTTTTTTTAAACTTTGGAACCAAGTGACCAAAAATTAAATCCTCACCACAGCTTATCTAAGAATCTGTTTAGCATTTGTGGTGTCCTTTTGAAAGTTCATCAAAGTTAATCTGCCTCTGTCCTCTGACAACATAACTTTCCTAATTATTTTATTCAGCTTATCCCTGCCTACATATATATATATATATATGTGTGTGTGAGAGAGTGAGTGAGAGAGAGAGAGAGAGAGAGAGAGAGAGAGAGAGAGAGAGAGAGAGAGAGAGAGAGAGAGAGAGAGAGAGAGAGAGAGAGAGAGAGAGAGAGAGAGAGAGAGAGAGAGAGAGAGAGAGAGAGAGAGAGAGAGAGAGAGAGAGAGAGAGAGAGAGAGAGAGAGAGAGAGAGAGAGAGAGAGAGAGAGAGAGAGAGAGAGAGAGAGAGAGAGAGAGAGAGAGAGAGAGAGAGAGAGAGAGAGAGAGAGAGAGAGAGAGAGAGAGAGAGAGAGAGAGAGAGAGAGAGAGAGAGAGAGAGAGAGAGAGAGAGAGAGAGAGAGAGAGAGAGAGAGAGAGAGAGAGAGAGAGAGAGAGAGAGAGAGAGAGAGAGAGAGAGAGAGAGAGAGAGAGAGAGAGAGAGAGAGAGAGAGAGAGAGAGAGAGAGAGAGAGAGAGAGAGAGAGAGAGAGAGAGAGAGAGAGAGAGAGAGAGAGAGAGAGAGAGAGAGAGAGAGAGAGAGAGAGAGAGAGAGAGAGAGAGAGAGAGAGAGAGAGAGAGAGAGAGAGAGAGAGAGAGAGAGAGAGAGAGAGAGAGAGAGAGAGAGAGAGAGAGAGAGAGAGAGAGAGAGAGAGAGAGAGAGAGAGAGAGAGAGAGAGAGAGAGAGAGAGAGAGAGAGAGAGAGAGAGAGAGAGAGAGAGAGAGAGAGAGAGAGAGAGAGAGAGAGAGAGAGAGAGAGAGAGAGAGAGAGAGAGAGAGAGAGAGAGAGAGAGAGAGAGAGAGAGAGAGAGAGAGAGAGAGAGAGAGAGAGAGAGAGAGAGAGAGAGAGAGAGAGAGAGAGAGAGAGAGAGAGAGAGAGAGAGAGAGAGAGAGAGAGAGAGAGAGAGAGAGAGAGAGAGAGAGAGAGAGAGAGAGAGAGAGAGAGAGAGAGAGAGAGAGAGAGAGAGAGAGAGAGAGAGAGAGAGAGAGAGAGAGAGAGAGAGAGAGAGAGAGAGAGAGAGAGAGAGAGAGAGAGAGAGAGAGAGAGAGAGAGAGAGAGAGAGAGAGAGAGAGAGAGAGAGAGAGAGAGAGAGAGAGAGAGAGAGAGAGAGAGAGAGAGAGAGAGAGAGAGAGAGAGAGAGAGAGAGAGAGAGAGAGAGAGAGAGAGAGAGAGAGAGAGAGAGAGAGAGAGTCTGGGGCTATTTCACATCTTGTGACATATAGCACAAACTGTAAGTCCCAGTTTCCTGTGCTCAGAGAAACAAAAGCCCTAAAGTTTCTTCTGTCACAGGTGTCAGCAACTCATGAGAGAAAATTTGCAATGCACAAACTAGGAGGTATTATGATGTGCAAACAGGCAAAGGGTAAAACAATGTAAAAACAGGTATGCAGAATGATGTACAAACTTACAAATTGGTGAAAGGCAGTATGATGAGATTAATGCCTTCATAATTTTACCTGTTTTGGGTGGGGTACATCAGACAAACTAGCCCTAAATTGAAGAACCTTACCTCTTTGGAGTGCAAGGAACTGAGACTCCCGTTGGCCACTGAGCCTTGGGTCGAGCTGGGTGGAGAGTTTGGTCCAGAATCTGGGTTACTACTGCACAAGCCTGGCTCTGTTGAAGGGAGAAAGAAAAAAAAGTTAGTTTTGGTGGAGAGGTTGAGACCCATACCATCATAATATGAAAACATTCACAGCAATCAAAAGTTTAAGTGTTAAATCAAACTAAAAGAAGAAGAAAAAAACATATCTGGTGGGTGGAAGTCTGGATTTCTGATAGAAAGAATAAAATGAGTGTTCAGTTGGTCCGTGCCAAGACTTTTTTTCCCTATAAACATAACTCCTATTAGCAAGCATTTGGTGACTGTTGGTGTGTGTGTGTGAGAGAGAGAGAGAGAGAGAGAGAGAGAGAGAGAGAGAGAGAGAGAGAGAGAGTGTGTGTGTGTGCGCGCGCGTCTACCTGTCTGTTGTCATGACAATGTTTGATGACGCAAAAAAAAAAAAAAAAAAAAAAAACCCGTCATGGTTCTGTGGCTGCTAATCACCAGTGCCCGTCTCATTAGACATCTTATATCATTATTGTGACTCACGTAGTGATTAGCGGAGATTGGTGACACATCACAGCACAGTACCTGTACTCCAGGTCCAGATACATGTATAGGCGCAGATATGATTGACAGGACTAACTCAAGAATGATGGAATTCGGACAATTTGTTTCAGATAATCATGCAAGTTGCCCTCCACGAATAGACTACCTTCAAGGTATTATTGTGAAAGAAAATCACAGCTGATGCAGATTAGTGTCAGTTGTAATACTATGAAAGCAAAATCCATAGATAGTTAATTGTTTTGAGCACACAGAGTCCACTAAAAGCAAAAGAGTTTTAAAGTTATTAATGTCATGTGGTGTTAGCACAGCACACAAACAGCTTTAAATAAGGTTGGTAATTGTCTCTAATGTATGAAAGAAAAAAATAAAGGAGTTAAAAAGGAGGAGGAGGAGAACAAGAACAAGAAGACAAAGACGAGACGGAGGAGGAGGAGAAGGAGAAGGAGGTGAAGAAGAATTTTTTTTTCTTTATTAATTAAAAACACAGTATGAAATAGAGAGTGCTAAATAATCCAATGGTTGTTGATGATGATGATGATGATGATGATGATGATGATGATGATGATGATGATGATGATGATGATGATGATGATGATGATGATGATGATGATGATGATAAGGTAAAAGAAAATAATGATACATCATTGTTTCACAAGTTAGATAGCTAAAGATGGGTGAATCACGATGCCAGGTTGTTAGAATCACAAGATCACTTCCTTAAATAAGG
The DNA here is from genome assembly GCA_033675545.1 of Elysia crispata. NCBI lineage: Eukaryota > Metazoa > Mollusca > Gastropoda > Plakobranchidae > Elysia > Elysia crispata. Next base: position 1,050,348 of record JAWDGP010005352.1, on the reverse strand, counting down.
CGTGAAGACACTCCTCTGTCTGTCTATCTTTCTCAGCGGCTCTTTGATTCAAGCAAGGTTACCACACAAGTTCTACTTATAGCCTCGCTCCCTTTCAGGGGGACAGGGATAGAACTCCCGTCCTCCTGCTGCCAAGGCTGCTATTTACTCTTTGGAGTCATAGAAAATATCAAAGAGCATCATTTCAAATGGATGGATCTTAGTGTCTCGGTGGATTTCACTCAAGTTTCTCTATGTCTGCTCTTCATGATTAATTTTTATTATAATTTTTTTTAATGTAGCAAGACATTACACGGGCTCGCAAATGTATGAAAATGACTGCTTTATAATAATTATAGACTCTTAAGTAGCTAAGGGGGGCGTGCCACATAGTTTTTTACCATGGCAATGGTGCGGATATCATGACTGTATAAATATTACTATATATATATATATATATATATATATATATATATATATATATCAGTTCTAAAAATTGGCTAACTACTGGCATAAAGGGAGGAAATATAAGGCTCTGTCTTGTGTCTGGCCTATACAACTACTGCTAAGTTCCAAAGCAAAATCAAAATTTTATTTTTTTTAATTGGATAAATAGGCGGCAGTTATTATTTTGCCCGAAGCAGATAAAAGCTGGATTATAGAAGTATAACCACGGCTTTTGTTTGGGAAAGTATATGCTGTGTGGTTGCTGCCAGTGACATAGACATGTTGTTATTTTCATAATAGCCACATGGTACGTTCACGTTACTTTAACAAAATCCAGCTTTTTTTTTTTTCAGTATAACCGCCGCCTAAGGCTCGACCTTGACCTTTGTTTCGATGTGATGGAGGCTTTAACTAAGCTAAGCATGTCTTACCCGCCAAGGGTGTCTTCCGCTTGAGGCCCAGCGGCCCCTTGTCTCGGCGGCCCACCAGCGGGCTATGGGTGTTCATGGCACGGCGAACTTCTTTCTTCTGCTTCAGGGCGGAGCGCAGCTTTAGGATGTTCGACTCAGACGCTGAAACAGGCAGAGATTGCATGCAGTAGAAGAAGGGAACTAACTCCCTAATGTTAAGAAGAAACTCACCAGACCCCCACCCCTACCCAGAGGCAACTAACAGCATGGGTCAAAAATTGATGCCGTTTTGAGCAATACATGCCAAATAGCTTGATTGCTGCCTCAGATGTGCTAGTAATGGCCACAGTGGAAGCACAGAATAAAATACAGGGTTATCTATCAACCCAGCTAGACATGTGAAAGATAATATAAAGGAATTTAAATTGGGGCTAATCCTGGACTTTTGTAATAGCATCTACCATTAATATGGTGAAGTTTTATCTCAACATTATATTGTTAAAGCGAGAAACTGTCCAGCCATCTCGCAAATTGATACCAATATTTTCCCAGCGTTTGTACGCTAAAATATTATACAGTGACTGTTATTGACCAGTGAAAAAAAAATATGGCTCTACAGTTGCAGCATATAATCATGAGAAGAAGAAAAAATTGCATGGTATGAACAATCGTGATGACATTCTTGAATATCAAATTAATATGCATTATAAATATTTGAGATAAATGAACACATTTTGTCTTTACTAGTTTAAAAACAAAAGAGTTTGTGTTTGCTTCTCCCACATAATGGACTCAATGAGACAGGCCGACATCAAGCGAAAGCCTCTTCGATAAAACCTTTCGGTTACTATGTACTATCATCAGAATTATTTATAGTCATCAGTTTTAGAGCAGCACGTTGGAGAGTGTTCCAGCCTCCGTCAAGCCGGTGGCTGCCTAAGGTAGAATCATCAAAAGCGGAGAGGTACATCCACAAAACAAAATAAGATTTGATGGTGTTTGTCAAGTCGCCATATTCCATGTGTTGGCAATGAGCTAAGCTCGCTGAGCGCCGCTCGAGTCAGGCTGGCCACACAGTGCTGTGCTTGGGGAAGCCTGTCGTGTTGACTTGAACTCAGGAAATGCCAGATTGGTCAATGCTACCGCGCCTCAGTCTGTCTCGGGCGGATGTGAGGAGGGGGAGAGAGGTACATAGTAAACAGGTCCGCGCCAAATTCGGCAGAGAGGATCGGATTCCGAAAGGTTGTCGCCCTTAGAACAACCGCTGGCATCACACCAAGAGTAGATTATGTCGCGAATCTGTTTGATTAGTGACCATTTAGCCGGTAAGAGCTCCTCATCGTATACAAGTCGGCTTGCTCTGGTTTATCTCTTGAACTAAAAAAAAAAAAACATAATGGATAGCCTTGGTGTCATCACAAAGCTTACAATCAGGTATAAGATTATAGTGCTACGAGTTGTATCTCGCTCGATGCTGTACATTCTCGTCGAGGCAAGAGACATAGGATGGTTAAACAGCTGGCCTGGGTTTTGTGATCAACAGTCCCCCTCCCACAAAGTGATCAAACATTGCGAAATCGTACAAGGCTGTTATAAAGCTCCTCAAAGATTTATATGTGGGACGATATATTTAGCTTTACCACGAGCTAATCGGTGGTTGTGGTATGTAACAATATCAGTTTATCACTAACCAATCAAATTCTAGATAGGATGGATATCTATCGAGATTGCAGCTATTCTTGTCCATGGTCCTCACTCAAAACGAATCTAAGAAGTTACTGGGTAAGCGGGGTATAATTATGTTTACTCAGAAATGTTACTGCACAGAAATTATCCTGAACAGATGTACAATCAATTGTGGAGTTTGGCGTAAAAAGAAATAGTACTGTTAAATTGTATAGCTGAGCCGGCATTTCTTAACACTTCTGACATTTTCAGCGAAAACTCGGCAGCTAGAAATAGGCGCACGTGCTATTCCCGTTCCAGCTCCTGCGTTGCTCCTGATTTACAGCGCTTACCAAAGCATTGCAGGTCTCAGCGGAGAATTTCTCACACGTCAAGGGAAATTACAGGAGCCGAAAATGTTCAGTGAAAATTGTCTACTCTTTCTGATTCTCAAAAAAAAAAAAATGGAGTGATAAAAATAGAAACTACACTATTAGACGACAATAATATTGTGACATTTGAGGCCCGTTGAATGACAGTAAAGTGACAAGGGTGTGGCGAACGATAAATTGATTCATCTGTGACAGTCTCGTACAATCGAGAAAATGAGCAGCAATTAGTGCCGGGTTAGCTATTCCAAGCCTGCTGTGGAAAGAGCGTGATTCTGAATCAAAGAGGAGCAGTTGCAGCTCCAGCACTAACAGTTTAGAGCAGGCGCTTGGTTCAGAATCTAAGAATTACACTCTTATTATATCAATAAAATTCGACCGACTATGTTCAGCTGTATCGGTCCGTTACACAAGGAATCAGCAAACAAAGTGCATGACTTTTGATTTATATTTCTCCTCTTGCGATTCAAAAACATTCTAGGAGAACAAGACACTCAGGCACATGAATTACAAAATGATTTTAAGCTGACAAGCATAAAATCAAAGACGTAATCATGATATGGAAGAATAAGAAGACGATGTCACTAATGAGTATTCACAAACATAACCCTACACAGACTGATAAACTCCACGTTGAGGCCCTGCTTGATCTCCCTATCCACCTTCACCTCTCAGAAAGCTCAAACAAGAGAGAGTCGGTTGACGTGTATTATACTGTGTAAGCACATCCTCTGTATAATTATGTTCTTTTTCACAATCTGAATCACATTGTATCGTTGAGGTGTGCTTTTTCTATACAAAACCAAAATTATTGTCAAGATTTCCAAACATATGAATAGATTTTTTTAGTCCTTATTAATCTGCTCAAAGTATAGATGGTAACCTGCTTAGAATAAGTATCAATAGTAAGCTTATCGATGGTGAGCTGCTCACTATCAGTGGTAAGCTGCTCAGATAAACCACCAATGGAAACCTATTCAGAAAAATTACTGATAGTAAGCTGCTGAGACAAACTATCAGTGGTAACCTGCTTAGAATAACAATTGATGGTAACGTGCCCAATGTAGCTATCTATGGTGAGCTGCTCGTAATCAACTATAGGTGGTAAAAATAACTTAAAATAAATATCGGCTGTAAGCTGCCCAAATACTTAATCGGTGATAACCTGCTTAAAATTACTATAAATGGCAACCTGCTCAGTATAACTATGGTTAGTAACCTGCTCGGATAAACTGTCTATGGTTGCCTGATCAGAATAACTAAACCGTCGATGGTAATCTGCTCAGGTAAACCATCGATTGTAAGTTTCTCAGTTTAACTATCGATGGTAAGCTATTCAGATAAATCATCGTTGGTGGGTTGCTCAGTAGCTATCGATAGTCAGTTGCTCAGTGTAAATATTGACGGTAAGCTGCTCAGAATCAGATGAATCATCGATGATTACCTGATCTGAATAATTATCGATGGTAAGTTGCTCAGATAAACTATATGTGGTAACCTGTTCAGACAAGTTATCTATGGTAACCTACCGATGATTTTTTTTTAAAAGAGAGACCGTTTGTTTTCGTCTTTAAGTTAAGGGAAAGGGTGGCAGAGTCGTTCAAATACAACATCAATGTCCCATGCCATGCAAAGAGCACCAAGCACCAAGCAGCAAAGTCCGATATTGTGCTAATAGCCCATGATGATATTGTTATATTCGAATTAGTAAGGGGAGTTTGAATTATCACAGTCACACTTAGCATGCCTGAAATCTCAATATTATCTCAGATCGAGCAGTATATATGAGGAAAGACAATAATATATACTACTAATATTTCCGTCTGATTAAATCCCAACATCCACCTGTATATTCGCTATGAAGCGTGCATAGGAAAAAAAAACACGCTCCATACTCAGCCCTTTAATATGATCTCTAAAATGCTGCTACATACTCAGTGATACCCTGCTTTATTCTCAAGCTTAACAGTATCTATATAACGTTCTCTAACTGATCAATGCTGCATAGATCTTAAGCATGCTACAAGACTTTAAATCAGATCAATGCTACATAAATCTGAACAACCACGCTATTAGGCCCTGTATCTGATCAATCTTGCATAGATCTAAATAACCACGCTATTGGGCCGTACATCTGATCAATGCTACATATATCTTAACAATGCCACCAGGCCCCATATGTCATAAATGCTGTATAGATCTAAACAGCAACGGATATCTTAACAATCGTGCTACTAGGCCCCACATCTGATACAATTATGCTGCATGGTTCTTAACGATCACGCTCTTGGGCCCTACAAATAACCAATGCTGCAGAGATCTGAACAACCACGCTACTAGGCTCTACATCAGATCAATACTGCATAGATCTCAATGACTGCGCTATTAGGTCCTATATCTGATCAATGCTACATAGGTCTGAACAACCGCGCCATTAGGCCCTACATCTGATCTATGG